>OVBI01001033.1:0-44045 GCA_900406495.1 Sisymbrium altissimum | reverse complement strand
AGGTGTTGAAAAAAGAAGTGATGAAATATACATATAAAACAACAAATTCAAAATTATAAATTAATATATATATATATATATATTTAAAAACTACTATAATGTTGAGATTAGTATTAAAAAAATTATAAAAAGAAAAGAGATAAGATGAATGATAAGAAAAAACGAAACTAAATAAAATTTTAAAAATAAATAATATAAATAACTGATAATAATTAATAAAAATTCAAAAACAATTGAATAAATTTTTAAAATATTTATCAAAAAAAATTTTAGAAAAATTATAGAATAATAGTTATGTGTGTTGCGAGGATTCTCATCTATTACTTAGTAAGGGTTGTGGAAAATCTCGTCTTCATTACTAATTTCACTTTACTATACGTACTACCAAACACACAATTCACCAAACAAACTTAGTTGTTATCTTCGTAAACTTTGTCTCAATCAAATCAAATTAGACAATTTAGCGTGGGTATTCATTTTTGTGTTCTAAATAGGAAGAGAGCAGCAAACAAATTACGAATTGGTTCCACCTAGAATCACCAAGTGAGATTCCTCCAAACTGTTAATGACCTTGAGACTTAACTTCTTACCAAATACTCACAGCGCAGATTAACCTGAATTTATTATCAGTACCTGCTCTATAAAAAAGTGCCGTCGATATGAGCACTGATGAATTTGAGACTGAAGCTTGTAAGCAGATGCTTCTTTATCCGAGGAGCTTGAGTGATGTTCAGTGCAAAAGGCTTAAGCTTCCTTTGAGAAAAGGAGCAATCCGCACGTTCAAGATAGGGTGAGAACTTACTTGGTTCCATATCCTTAAAAACATCTTGTAGACCAATGGTGCTGAAAAGACGAGAAGAACAAAGGTTTTAATGGCTAGTATATATGAAGAAAATCCGAGAGACTATTTGACACCTTTTTGTTCGATAACTATCAATTTGGTTTAATGCTTCTTGCCGTTTTTTACAGGATGGTAAAGTAGCTTTGGACATGGCTTTGTGCTTTGGAAGAGACTTCAAGTCATATGATCTCGTCTGCTCAAGCTGTTGAAGATCATGCCCACTGACGATATATGAAAAGGGTTAGTGAGATTCTTAGTGATCAAGTTGAGATTACTAAACCGGTTTGCTATTACATGGTTTGATTGTATCTAAACCTGATAAAATGTATAAGGTAGAAGAAACCCGATTGAGCTTGTAAGTTTCGTAATACGTACTAAACTAGATTTTTGTTATATAATTAAAACCCATTGAAGAAATTTGCAATATTCAAAGGCATTTTCCCTCAAAATATTCCAATACCATTCGCTGTAAGAAATGTTCTGTAAACATTACTACCTTTAAATATTAATTTTCTATCCACTCGCAACTTTTAAAACGGTTGTTGCATTGATGATGCTCTTAGCTTTCATCACCACGTGTGAACTTAACTTTCTAAAACATTACTACTAATACTACCTGTAAATATCACTCCAACTGTATATTGGTTTCTTGGACGTGGAAATCGACTGGTGGGAAGTGAGAAGTCTTTGTCTATATCATTTCCATTCGCTTATGGAAACTAGTGAATACTTTTTAATTTGCACAAGAACCTAAAAAGCGTGAGAGATTGGTTTTAATCATAAAGTGTTCTAGTATGAAGTTCATACTACGAACCAATCTCTTTGGTTCCTGATATCGAA
This sequence comes from Sisymbrium altissimum, assembly GCA_900406495.1. Lineage (NCBI taxonomy): Eukaryota > Viridiplantae > Streptophyta > Magnoliopsida > Brassicales > Brassicaceae > Sisymbrium > Sisymbrium altissimum. The sequence continues at coordinate 42,364 of OVBI01001033.1, read as the reverse complement.
ATTTGTCTAAAATCTTGGAAATCGGTTCTGACCATACTATTCATTTAATGAGAGAAATAAAAGCGTGTGGGTTCATAGTATTTGTGATGACGCTTTGGTTTTCCGGAAGAGTTTTAGTGGAAAGCGCCTTGCTGTGCAGTTAAGACGGAAACTCGAAAGGTTGTTTTGGTTTATTGGTTAGTGATCCTATAAATTTGAGGCGGATTGCTGAGTGATTTCCTATTATACTTGAAATCTCATCTTCTTCTGTATTTCATCTATATTTAATTTGATTAGAAATGGCAAGTTCTGGAGAGACTCAGTTTACATTGAAACTTGTCGTAGATGAAGAGAAAAAGAAGGTTGTCTTCGCTGAAGCTTGTAGGGATTTTGTTGATGTGCTCTTCAGCATTCTGACACTGCCACTGGGCACCATTGCCAGATTGCTTGAGAATCATCAAAAATCTGAGCATGTGCCTGTTGGTTGTTTTAGGAACCTCTATAAAAGTGTCGTCGATATGGACACAGATGATTTTGAGACTGAAGCTTGTAAGCAGGTGCTTCTATCTCCGAGGAGCCCGAGGGATGTTCAGTGCAAAAGGCTTAAGCTCAACTTACACCCTTCTGAGGGAAACAATTGGTTTGCCTGCGATTCTTCCATAAGCTGTAAAACGTGTAGTGATATCAGCACTTCTCGATGCCCCTGTGGAAAGTTGATGAACATCCAATGTCGAAAAAATGAAGTCTTAGACAATATACAAGATGGAGCATTTGTTAGAGGCAGGTCTTCATTCATCATAACTGATGACTTGAAAGTAGCAGTTAGGTCCACTGGCCTTGTCTTGAGAAACCTCAAATCTGTAGGCTGTAATAATTTTTGTAAGGTTGTAGAAAGGCTTGTTGATATCGGTATTGATGAGGTATTTTACTCTGTTCTCCAAATCATATATTAAAAATAATGTCTCCTTCAAATCTCCATGCTCTCTTTCTCTCTAACTAGCTATGTCTTAATCTTGATCTAGGTCATGACTCTGCTGGAATGTATCTTCTCCTCAAATGCTCCCTTGACAGACACGTTCTTGAACAAGCAACGCCCAAAACGTGTGATGAAGACATGCGAAACTCCAAGTGCGTATATGGAGAGTATAATAGAAGCTGGACCAGATGAAGTAATAACTTTCAGTGCCATCGTGAGGAAACATGACATGAAGATTTTATATGTTGAATGCGAAGAAGACTTTGTTGATCTTCTTTTCACTTTTCTTGCTGTTCCGCTGGAATCGGTATTGGAAATATCTGGTAACAGCTCCACTTTTGGGTGCATTAGAAACCTGTTCAAAAGCTTCAAGGACTTGAGTGTTACAGAAGTTTCAACACCCATAGCCGTGCTCCCCCATTACTATAAATGTCAGAAGCATTTGCTCAATATTATCATCGAGGACCCTCTGGCCTTGCAGAGAATCAGCGATAAGGAACCTGTGGTTCTGATTGATCCAAAATCTCATGGACGTGACAAGTCAACAGAAGGTAGCGGATTCGTGAAGAGAAACACAAAGTTTACAGTATCAGATGATCTGGTCATTACACCGATGAACTCCAACTCAGCGTTTTGCACACTGAAGAAATTGCAGAGTCAACCAGAGGATCTACAGGTGCAAGAAATAAGCATCAGCAAAACACAGGTATGTAATGTTTTGTAAATTATATCCTTTTATTGATAATTAACGATTCTTCTGATTTTCTGTAAATCAGGCCACAAGTTTACTGAGAGCTTCCTTGGTGACATCCTCTGCACTGAACTCTGCGTTACGGAATTCGACTTTGAAGAAACCGAATTCGACATTGTCCATCTTTTTACCATCTATGTTTTTTCTACATTTCTTTCTTTAGATACTACTAGCTTTATGTCTCCACAGCTCTCTTACGTTTTACAATCATGGCGATTATCTCCTAAGTGCTAGAAACAATTAATTAGAAATCCATGTTAAGTTAAATTCAATGGTCTATTTTTTTTTTTTTTTGGGGTTTAAACTCATTGTTCTATTTATTGTACATAAACCCAAATTTTCGAAATAGACACTATACAATCGACTGTGGAAAACGCACCAAATATACATTTGGGATGAGAAAGCATGGGACCAAGCAAGCACATGCGCAATATGAAAAGAGTTCACAACCGAAAGTCTTAGCTATCATCACATTCCCTTGTTCTGTCTATTTTCTCTTTTTAAAAAGTGTCTACTAATAGTTCCTACCATTCTCAAATCGTACGAAAAGTAAAATATAGACCAAATTATGATTAGTAGATGGCTTTTACTTTTTTAATCCCAGTTGTATTTACAATCGGCACTAAAACTATCTCATAATTCACTAATTGAGAAGAACACAACAAGTAAACACACAGTAAACCGGTTAATAAACATTAAACCGACTCAAATAATAATATAACCGACACATCCCCGTGACTGGTGGTGGTCTTCACTCTCTCACTCTCACTCTCACTCTCACTCTCTCCTATCTCTTCTTCTTCCATTAAATCTCTCTACTGAAGCTACTTCTCTTATCTCCTTCAACAATGGCGAAACTCATCATCATCCTCCTCCTCTTCTTTTTACACTTCACCTTACTATCTTCCTCCAGCGAGTCTCGTCTTACCACCAACTTCTACGCCAAATCATGCCCTAGATTCCTCGACATTGTCCGCGACATCATCACCAACAAACAGATCACAACCCCAACAACCGCCGCCGCCGTACTCCGTCTCTTCTTCCACGACTGTTTCCCAAACGGCTGCGACGCTTCCGTCCTCGTTTCCTCCACAGCTTTCAACACAGCAGAACGCGACTCCTCCATCAACCTCTCTCTCCCAGGAGACGGCTTCGACGTCGTAAACCGCGCCAAAACCGCACTCGAGCTCGCTTGTCCCAACACAGTCTCTTGCTCCGATATCCTCGTCGTCTCCGTCCGCGACCTCCTCGTCACAGTCGGTGGACCTTACTACGAAGTCACACTCGGCCGTCGCGACTCTCGCGTCTCTAAGTCGTCTCTCATCCTCTCCGATAGCCTCCCTCTTCCTTCTTCTCCAATCAAGAAACTCGTCGAACAGTTCACTTCCAGAGGTTTCTTAGTTCAAGAAATGGTCGCTTTGAGTGGAGCCCACACTATAGGATTCTCTCATTGCAAAGAGTTCACTAACCGTGTCGACCGGTTTAACGATACCGGGTATAACCCGAGATTCGCTGAGGCGTTAAGGAAAGCTTGTTCGAATTACCGAAATGACCCTACGCTCTCCGTCTTTAACGACGTCATGACTCCGAACAAGTTCGACAACATGTATTTCAAGAACATTCCGAAAGGTCTCGGGTTGCTTGAGTCGGATCACGGATTATACTCCGACCCGAGAACACGACCTTTCGTTGAGCTATACGCGAGAGACCAAGCTCGGTTTTTTAAAGACTTTGCTGGAGCTATGCAGAAGCTGAGCCTGTACAGTGTTTTGACTGGACGGCGAGGAGAGATCCGGCGAAGGTGTGATGCTATCAACTAAGGAGTTTTCTCACTCTTAGTTTAGAGATTCTTGATGTTTTTTTTTTGGAATTTTGGTGAGTTTAGTGGATAATTTAAATTTTGGGAGAGTTTTGATTGTTAATTCTTATTATTAAGTTTTATATTTGGTGATGAGTTGTAGCAGCTTTAAGTACTCAAGAGGTTTAGGATTAGGGTGATGTATCAGAACTCATGGCAGGAATAAACAAACGTTTGTAACACTTCACTTGTATGCATTGCAATGTTGTAAGTCCTGTATTTCAACAACCTCCTTACCTGTTCTTTGGAGACCCACAAAAAAATGGAGGTAGCAAATAGGTCCGAATCTACTCAATAACTCTCCAAGCTAGAAACACTAGTCATCAAGGTATTAAAAAAAAAAAACAACATATAGTAGTCATAAAAAAAGCTAAAGTAGATTTATTCTTTTGTAATATTGTACATTCCGGTTTGTTATCTTTTCAGGGTCTTGTGCACAAGATTACAAAAGGATGTCGGGATGTATGCATTTGCCAACGTGAGATGAATAAAAAGAAGATTTGCTGTTCAGTGTCGTGTCATGTAAAGGTGCGAAATGTATGGGTATGGAGGAAGTTGTGGAGAATTGAAACAGATGAAACATTTCTTGGAGATGGTGAGGAGGCTTGTAGTGGTAGAAGTTGGGTTTTAAGTACTCGATTAGCAAGATAAGTAATTGCCACTTATCAGTGACCTTATGAAGATCCTTCCCACAAGCCAGCTTCATCCAAGTGCAAGATCCAATTCATTTGATTTTCTTCACACTGGAGTTGACTATTATTTTCTTAATATAAAGAAGATAATGAAAGAGTTAGAATCCATGTACAGGATTTCAACATCATCTCAGCTTTTCTTGGATACTTGGTTGGAGTTTTCTGCGACAAAAGGAAGTGACTAATCTATACCAAGGATCATATCTGCCATTAATCAAGCTCTCGCTATATAGTTTTTTCTAGCTAGTCAAATTATTTGAACTACAAAAGATCATGAAGACGCTGCTCCATATTAACAGAGAGACCTTCTTGATCTCGCAACGCAATAGTTAGCATTGATATCGTGCAGTAATATCAAAATACTAGATCACATTGATCAAAACATATGGAAGAAAGCATTTGAGTGTTTAACAAATTACGGAGTACGAATATTCATCAACTATACTTCAAGACACTTAAGATATAGTAGTTCAACTTCATGTAGTCTTTTTATTCATGAAATTGTATAAGAAAACATCACAGAGAGAAGACCAGAAAGCTTTAACTCATTAATGATTGTAAGTCTAATATTGCATTAAACTAAATTAATGAGTAAAGGCAAAGAGACTAAAGGATTTAGTCAGATCCTCCCACAAGTATCTTTCTTGGCGCTTTACTTGAAATGCTTGAGGTTGACCCTGAACCTAAGTTAACGTCGTTCAAGCTGGGTAATCCAGGACTCGGTGATCCTGGACTCGAGCCCCAACCCCATCCCCAACCAGGACTCGGTGATCCAGGACTCGAGCCCCAACCCCATCCCCAACCAGGACTCGAGCCCGAATTCGAACCAGAACGGCCAGAGTTTGAACCGGGACCTGAGCTAGAGCTGCTTGAGCCGTCCGATCCCCAGCCCCAACCCGGCCCGCTGCTCCAACTCGAGCTCCACGCCTCTGCGCCTGATGAGAGAAATACAAATGCCAAGACGAGTAGGAGCAACTTCTTTTGTGAACTAGAGAGAGCCATCGTTTTCCTTCTTCTTAATAAAAGATGAGAGTTATTTGTGACTTGTTTCTTTGAGGGTTATGAGAATCAGTATTTATGCAGAGGATGGGCTTAAAGACATGAACCAAGCCAGCTAGGATACATAATATGATATGACCAAGAAATCTGGCATTTCCATATATTTTATTCTACCTATTTTGTAGATAAGGAGAAGGAATCATTTATTTTAGGGAAACTAAAACTACACAATCTAACCTGTTTTGTCCAAACAATATGCGTATGAGCGTATATAACGCCCAACGAAAGCGTTAGAAAAAACTAACGTTTTATCCTATGGATTTTACCATTTACTCCTTTCTTTTTTGGATAATGGCAATTTGCATTCGATCTTTTCTCTGACAACAAAATCTTATACTTGGAACACTATTCGGATCAAATTTTTTTCACTACATGTATCTATCCTTATGATGATCCGACCAGTATCTTCACTTGTTCCGACACTGATTACATCATTTCTTTCTGTTCCTCCAAGTTGGTGTCTTAACCCATTTATCTCTTGGTATTGCGTTTGTGTTTTCTTAATTAGTCTGCAAGTCATATATACACTCACACCAGTGATTATTAGTAACTTGATTAGATTTTATATTTTTTGTTGGGCGTACTCTTTGATTGGATTTTATATTTTTTGTTGGGCGTACTCTTTGATTGGATTCTATATTTTTAACTGAGACGTAACAAATTAATAGTCTTGGGCTTAATCTTGATTGGATTCTATATATTTATTTAGTTTTTGTTGTGTTTTGTCTGATTGTTAATGGGTCAAATCCGGCAGCAGTCCTTGAGTAAGCTAGCCTTGTCGTAGCCGCTTTGGCCATGAAATACAGCATTTTTCTCCTTCTCATCCAACAAACAATAAAACCAAAAAACTAGACAGATAACTCTTGTATAAGTCAAGCTTTTATTTTGTGTCAAAAATTCAAGTACTTTTTCGCTGTATTATTAACTCTAAAAATATAGATAGTAGAGCATATAAAAACCTTACTTTTACGGGCCATTATAGAATCCCAAAGGCCCATAACCAGAATAACCTGACTTTCTGACTAAAGCTAGAGTAGAACAAGTTCACCCCACACTTCTCCTTCCCGCTTCAATTGTTTCTTAAATCGCTATGGTTCTTAGTGATGTGTTGAGAGATTATCAAGTATTGTGTTGAAATGTGGAAGCCGAGCTATTCTAACTCAAACATTGAGCCTCTACACTGAACTATAGAGTCTTAAATGAACAATGGCAAATGCGAGGAACAGAGATTTCTCACATGTGGTGTTTGAAATAGATGCCGAAGAAACCTGTTATGCCAAAAACCGAAGCAACCACCTATCTTCCAAATATTTTGGATCAAAACTTTCATAGATGACCACATCAAATCAAATCCAAATACTATTTAATTTTATTTAGCTCAGACATAATCGGACAAAATGTCAAACTACGGCCTTTTCATTTACAGTGTCTCGTCAATTCTCATCTCAATTTTGGTACTGACTCTCCTGACTAAAATCAAATCAAAATACTATTTAATTCAGTTTAGTTCAGACTAATTCGGACAAAATATCCAACGACGGGATTTTCATTTTAAAATTTTCTGTCTCGTCATTCTCATCAAAATTTTTGGTACTGACTCCTCTGACTAAAACTATGCTGCATGTGATAGCAAATAATTGAAGAGGGCTAAACTCAAATCAATATCAACTTTATTATTTCAATGGAGAGAATCAATTCCATCTCTCAAGGAAAATAAAAGTCCTTCCTTTACAACTTTTTCCCATTGTTCCTTAACTCCCTTTACTAATTTTTAAAAAAGCAAAAGATAATACGAGAAAGAAAGAAAAAAAAACAAGGATGGGATTAAACAATAGAAAAAAAAGGAGCCACCCAACCAAATTGCCAGAAGATACAAGAATCCTCCACCCAGGCAATAAAATTCACAAAAGAAAAAAAAATCTCTTCTCCAGATAATTACAACTCCCCCAACCCTATTATTTTAGAAAATTAATAAGAAAAAAGGAAAAAGTTCCAAATCCACAATTAAAAATTAAACTTAAATTAAAAAAGTAAAGAAATTACGAGTCAAAACTCGGACGAGTTAACACGCGAATTCTCACCGTCGCCACCGAGTCGATGCTGCTGGCTTCGAGTTACAGAACTAGAGTTCAACAAGTCTTCCCAGTCAATCTCTTCATTCTCCGGCGAAGAGTCATCTTCCATTTTAGCTCTCATAACTTCTAAAACCCTTCTTGCCTTCTGCTTAGCTCTCTCTCTCCCACTCCTCTCCACTTTCGTCAGCTCCTCCACTGCATTCGCCGCCAAGGCCAAACCTTTAAACCTCAACCCTCCGTCATGACTCAGTCCATACAACACCGCAACACAGCTCTCACGAGTAGACTCAGAAACCTCTCTCGGTCCTCTAAGAATCCCAACCATACACTCAACAGCACCCGAGTCAAGCAAAGCAGGTCTACTCACGGGACAAGAAGCCATGTTACAAAGTATCAGCAAGACCCTTCCCATCGTCTGACCTAACTTGGCCATGTTCAAAAGCATCTGAACAGCTCCGAGTTTAACTAGCTTCCCTCTGTTGCTCTGCACTAGAGAGAGATGATACAGAGCAAGAGCCGAGTCATGCCGAGTCAACTCAGTCCCGACTCTGATCAGGTGAAGTAACGGCTCCAACGCTCCAAGAACACCTATCGCCGTCTTGTTCTCGTCTTCCAAAGCCAAACTGAACATCGCTCCCGCGGAATGTTCTTGAGCTTCCGACGTACCGCATTTCAAAACGTCGATCAACGGTGGAACGATTCCTGACCGTACGATCTTGACTTTGTTAGATCTCTCAAGAGAGAGGTTGACAAGAACAGCAGTTGCGTTCACCTGAACAGTAGCGTACCTCGAAACAATGAGTGACTTAAGCGCAGAGATTAGTCTCACCGTACAGAGACTGATTCTTGAACCTTCGTCGAGTCTCGTGACGCGTCTTAACGAGACCAAAGCTTCTTCGATGTCCGAAATTCGGTTGCTCTTCAGCTTTACGAGTAAAGATTCTTCTTCTTGGCTAGGGTTTGGTTCTAAAGACTCGATTTCTGCAGATGAAGGTGAAGAGAAGCAGCTAGGTCGAGTAGCTAGCTGTAACGTACGGCTCGAGGAAGCTACTGACTCGTCTGAGCTTGAGTTGAAGTAGTTAGGCCTCCTGTCAAGCTCAGTCGCAGCGTGGTTGAGTCTCACTGAAGGCTTGTCTCTGATAGCTTGGATAAGTTCCTTCTCCGACACGGAAACTTTCCTGCTCGATCTGTGTGTTTTCTCCATTAATGAGAAAACGAGTTTCTCCGCGGCGGCGTAATCTAGTGGCTTCGGCGGAGGAAAACACCGGCGGTCGCACCAGCTTAAGATTGCGGATTTCAAGGCGAGGTTCGGTATGACGGTGGAGAAGTCCGGAGGGGAGTTTGGGAACAAAGGGTTTGGAGTAAACCCTAGGGTTTTAGAAGCCATGACGCAGGCTCTCTCGTAGGAGTGACCGGAAGAGACGATGATTGGGTCAGCCATTAAAGAGCCAGAGATGGGACAGAGGAACTCTGCCGGCACCTCTGTTCTTGACGGTGAGTTGTTGTTGGACTTTGAAGATGAAGAAGAAGAAGATCGAGAGAGAGAGATTCTCCATTTCGATTTACCGGTGAGTTGTTCTCGTGGTCGGGAAATGTTGTTGTCACTTTTGTCGTGTTTTGAGTGGAGAACCATGAGCTTGATGACTGGTCGTTGAATCTCCATTAAAGATTGGATTTTTCAGAGTGGAGTTGTTGTTGTTGAAGAAGAATAAGAAGACAAGCCATGAGAGAAGAAGAAAACCTAAAGATGAGATTTTTGTGGGGAGAGAGATTGAGTAAACAGGAAAGAGAGATTTTGGGAGGGAGATTTTGTTGCTTGCTTGTTGTTGTTGTTAAACTTGTGGACTTGGTCCTGTTGTATCATTTCATTATTGTTATGGTCATTGTTTTTTTTGTTTTTGTTTTTTAATAATTTGTTTTATGATGTTAAAAATCAAAGATTTTCATTTTTGAGTAGGTAAAAGTGAAGATACGTCCTTTGTGATAGAGTTATTTGATTGGAGAATTTGTCTTTGCTTTGAGCTTTTGTGATTCACATGTGTTTTTTTCAACTGTTTTGTATACAGAGCATTAATGATGTTTTTTTGTTTGTTTTTTTCAACATTTTTTGTGAAAACTAATTATTTATTCATCTATTTTTTGTGATTTTTACAAATTTTAGATAATAATTTAGAATATTCAATAATATTTGAATAATATAAGGCTTAAATTATTCTATAATTTAGATTTAGATTAATGTTGTATTGGATTTAATTAATTTATAGTCGGGTTGATATATTGCTACTTGCTAGTTACTTAGAGAGAAGTGAATCTATTCATATGGTGAGTGGTGACAGACACGACATTTGTTACAAAGTAATTAAGCTACTCATTCCGGGTCAAACTGAGATAGATAGATGGATCTGAGGCGTTAATGATACGTGATTGTGTGTAAGACGAGCATGCCTAAAAGAATGGTTTAATTAATTTCTCATGTTGAAGCAATTATGGGTGTTTGCTTTTTGCAAATAACACTGTTTTTTACCAAGAACAATACTGTCGTTTTCAGCTTTATGAATGTTCAAAAAGTTTATACTTTTTTAGCTTTTCATTTCTGCTTTTTGCCCTTCGTTTCTGGGAATTAAATTTGTTTTCTTCTTCCATGACATTGACAGATATTTTCTCTAATTTACTCATTTGTTTACTTATATGGTAGAATTCTAATACATTTGATTGGTAGCATTCGTTTTTTTGGGGTACCTTTTAACCTGTAAGAACAGAAATTGTTTATTTTAGGCTGTTCATTCTTATCACTCTGTTATCTATTTTTAAAAAGTTCTGATTTTAATATGTTTATCTCTAGACAATTAAATTAAAATATTTTGTAAAACCAGAAATACTTTAATCTCGTCAAAGGTTTTCTGTTTAATCTTTCGATTTGTGTTCTTTATATGGACTTTGGCTCCTTTGTTAGGATTTTGTTTTCGGAGATGTCAAGTTTTTTTAGTTGGCTTCTGTATAATTCGATGTATATTCAATAATATATCCGTCCTGCTTTAATATATAAATGTTTTTTTTTAAAGTTTAGTATTTTACGGTAGAAAAGGGAAAATATGGTTTGTGATCCGGAAAGAATAGTTAAGTTACAACTACTTACAAGTATGACTAAATTCTCTTAATTTAGTATAAGATAAATTTCTAACAATTCTAATTCGAATAATCTGGTTGCAGTTTAAATTCATTACTGTCTGATACTAACTTTACAGTACAGTACGCTCATAGCTTACCACTTTCCTTTTTTTTTTTTTTGGCCAAATAGCTTACCACTTTTATAATTGGAAATTTCTCTTTTGTTTTTATTGCATGGGAATAAATAATAAGATGATAACAAAAAAGGGAGATGGAGTATAGCAGGTAACATTAATAATTGTGTATTCTTAGTAGCTAAGATTTCAGGAGAGGTCTATGTATAGGTTGTGTATGTATTATGTATATATGTGTGTACGTGTAATAAATGATGAGGTAGATACAATCTTTAGACTTTGAAGAGTGGTTTTAGGCTGTTTATTTCAATTTTTGCTTACTTTTTTTTTGCCTTTTGCCAAAGTTGTTTAGATTCTATGTGCCTATTTTTCTTCCATAAAGGAAAGAAATATGGAGAGACTCTTGTGTTCACACTTTCACAGCTCACAAATAATTGTATCAAAACCAGCAAAGGAAAAAAATGGTGAAGATACAATTGCGAAGTATATACATTATTATATTTACATTATAGAATGCTAACTTAGACATTAGAGATCAAATGTTGTAATGCATTGAATGAACATTTTTTGAGTTTCAGTTTTACTTAATTAATTTCTTTTCTTGACGCAAAATCAAAAAGAAATTAAAGACTTACACCTTACAACTTATTTGCATTGTTTTACGAATTTAGTACTAATTTTTAGTTAGTTACTAATTAGCAAAATAAGAACGTTTTCTTTTGGCAACATTGACTTCTTGACGATGTATTTAATACCCCGTAAATAGAATATTCTTCTGTACGTATATTCAAACTTCAAAACATTCGTTAGCAAAAAAAACATTCAAAGGCCGACAACAAAACATACATTACATTGTCATTTACGGTCCCTTACATTAATAGGATCAATATGAGGCATTGTGGCCATTGACTAACAAAAAAAAAAAAAGAGGCATTGTGGCCTATAAAACATTTGTATAGTGTCTCAACTACATAAAAACAACAAATCACATCAGGAAAAAAAATCCAAAGGATGAGGCCAAAAAAGAAGCAGAACAGTATCGTAACAGGTTCAGTGGCGATTGAGATTAACATGTTATAATTTTTGACAGTGGTTAATATTTTTGAAGAAGAACAAGAAACCGATTCAGCCAGGAAAGGAATCCAGAGAGATTCTGATATTGACGGAAAAAGTTACTTACAAGATTTGTGTACTCAAAGTCTGTAACAAAAAAAAGACTAAGTATGAAAATGTCAAAGACTGATATATAAGTTTATATATGGAAGTTTTAGCTTGATAATCTGCTTTGCACCTGTCCAGCATGTTCAAGGGTAACCACCTTCCTAATAACACGTTACAAGAGAATGTTAAAAAGTTATTGAAGCTTAACGACAATTTGGATAAGATATGTCCTATATTTCCTTTGTTGGCTGGAGAATTTGGAAGGGAATGATTTACTCTTCCAGGGAAAGAAAAGGTCTATTTCTAGATACCATTAACAAAGCCCTTGTAGACTTTTAGCAATGGATAGAAGCTCTCAACGGAAGTAATGATCATAGAGATCAGTTATGGCGAAACCAAGCTAACTCTCAGGCATTGAAGAAACAAGCTCCAGCTACAATGTTAGAACATAGAAGCATTGATTTATTCTGAGAATGACAAGGCTGGTCTTGGGTGGTTTACTTATCAGTCCAAAGATTTTTTAATTAACTTTTTACTAGATTCTATCCCTTTTTTATGTTTAGTAGTTTTTTATAAATAATATACTCATATAAGTTGATATTTTTCTATAATTATAACTATATCTTTTTAAAAATAAAAATATGATAACAAATTTATTTAATTTATTTCGTATTAGTTATTTTTAATATGTTTATTATTGAAATAAATAAATTAATTGTTTTAATCCGTCTTACAATTGTTTAAATATTTTGACAGTAAAAACTATAAAAGTCCTATAATTATAATTTTTTTTTAATCTATTCACTATATAATTGAGTAATATATATATATGTATATATTATTTTAATATTTTTTATTTATGAAGTTACAAAATATATTGTTCTAATTCTTAAAATTTTCATCTTTCAAGTTAATAATTTACATTTTATAAGTTATAAATTTATTAATATTAAATTTAAACTTTTATGTATGTTTTTATTTTGTTAGTTGAAACATGTTTAAAATCATATTTGTGTATATATTTACCAATATTTGATTTTATGATTTATAAAAATAATTGATGTACTATATTTTTTAATTACATTTATCAGTTGAATAAAAATTTATATATATATAATTTTATTTTTTTAATTAATTAGGAAATTGAAACCTATTATTTTAAATTGTTTGAATACATATTTAATAATTGAGTCGTTTAAAAATATGTTTACTAAAGATAATATTATATTTCATAATTATCTTTAATGAAATTTAATCAAATCATTAATATATAATGATATTTTATGTAAATTAGACATTAACTATGTGTTTTTAAAAAATATGATTATATTTTAATATAGTAGATATATGCTTGGACTCAACCATTTTTATGTGCAAATATGTGCTTCAAGTCAGGTTCAATATTGACCCAATGTTGTTTCGATGTGATGATATTAGGGTTGGATAAAATATCCCAAAAATCACAATCGAACCGAACCTGAAAAATAGAACCGAAGCGAATACAAAATCGATAAAATACTTTCATAGGAAGAAGTTCACCCCTAGGAGCTAATATAAGAATTGTCCAATTTAAAATTTATACACTTTCCCAAATTAGAAGCTTGAGAATATGTCTTCATTTTGGGTCGATACTGGAATTTAAAATGTTCTTAAAATATCTAGCCAGACATGGTGCAAAATCTCTTTCATACAGATATTTTGCAAACTCCTAATCGTTTTCACACGATACAAAAGCAGGAGCAAAATGAAAAGAACAACCACAAGCGAGGCATCATGCATGTAGGCATAACTAGAAATATGAGCAGCGTAGGAACTTGAGCAGGCGACTCTTTGTGGCTTGGTGATCCCATTGGAAACTTGGAATCTTAGTTTATTGGAAGCACACGCTCTGCAGCTGTGCCGGTACCTATAAGAGAAAGATGACGATTAAGGGACTAAATAAACCATAGTAGAGATATCTCAACAGCAGAATACTCACTTACTTAGTCTCAAAATTTTTAAAGCATCAGCTTTCAATAAAATCACAGCCCTTTGCATCGAGAAACTGGATGCTCGGTGGAACTTCTTCAACTGATTTGAGTTTCTTGCAGTTATTGAGACAGAGAGTTACCAATGAGGTAAGATCTCTGATGCTTGATGGCAATGTCTCAAAATCATGGCTGCTGAGATCTAAATATGTCAACTTGGTGAAATGACTAAGCTGATCTGACAATGACTCCACATTCTTGCAGTTGTCTAGGCAAAGCTCAAGCAAACAGTATCTACCTGGATCAGAGCGTTTCACCAATGATCTGAGGTTCCTGCAGTTAGATAGAGTGAGTGACTGCACCTGAGCTAGCTCTGGCAATTCCTTGAGTTTGCCGCAGTTTCGAAGCCAGAGAGTTTTCAACCGGGAGAGTTTACTCATAGCTTTCGGTAAGTTCTCAAAATCATTTCCACTCAAGTCCAGCTTTTGTAAGAATTCCAAGTCACCGATATTATCTTCCAACTTTTGAATGTTCAAGTTGATTAGTATTAGCTCTTTTAGGGGAGTCATATCTTGAAAATTGTGAAAGGCGACAGGTGGGCCGTTCTCTTCGTAGCTGAACCTCCTGATATTGAGCGCCTCAAATTTGTAAGACTCCGAGATGTGTTGCTCAGAACTAAAGGAGAAGTATTCAGCATATCCATGACAAAGTGAAGAAAAATGGAACTTTACGTCTCCCACAATCGATATATTCACAAGTTCCGTCAATACCACATCTGCAGTTGGGAACTCCAATATAATACTTTGCGTCGTAGCCTTTGTCCACCTAAAAAAAACACGCATGGGACTCTCAGGCCCACCGTAGTAGGATAGACTAAGCCTACGTAGAGTAGAATTGCAAATGGACTCCAGAATCCCTTTCAGTCTGGTGCATTTTTCTAGAAGCAACTCTTCAAGATTCTGGAGATGTGAAAGATCTGGAAGTTGTTTGAGATTCTTAGACCCCGTCACATCTAGTTTCTTCAAATTCTCGAAATCCTGAGGAATGTAAAATAGTAGTTTGGATTTTCGAACATTGCTATAGCAAAAACATTAACAACAAACGGTCAAATTCATGAGAAAGACGTACCAGTTTTTCGTTCCAAAGTGTTTCTATATTGCTGTGACGCAGATTGAGTTCAACAAGAAAGTACGAACCAACCTTTAGAGGCAAGGTGGTCAATGGAAATGCATCCCAGTGGAATAACCTTAGGTTATACGGCAGGCAAAGGTAATGATCGTCTGTAGACGTAGTGACCTGCAGCTTCGATTCTCTGTCATCAACATGCTTGTAGACCTTCAGAAACTTAAGTTTATACATAGGTTCCAAAACACTGTTCTTCATCGAGAGAGCACAGGCCATCTCACATGTGTGAAGGGAGATGCATTCAGTTTGTTCTATTCCCTGGTGATTAAAAATGTACAACAGAGTTGGTAAACAGAAACATAAACTCATAGCAGGCTAAGAGAAGAATAGATTAAAAGAAAGAGTAGATACTTACTGCTCCGTAAACAACTTTCTCAGGATCGCCGAGGAATTTTCGACTGTCAAGCATGAGTCCCCTTCCCATTTGTTCAACCAACTTATGCAGGACTACATTTCCAGTGGTTGTTATATTGATGAGAGATCTCTCTGCTAAAAGTCTTATACACAGTTTCCTGCCAAGCCCGGAACCATCTAGTAGTGAAATGACACGCTGGTAAGATTCTCCGTTAAAAAGACAAGCAACGTGAAGGAAAACATTCTGATGAGGTTTTGGTAAACCCTCGTAGCTAAGTTTCAAGATTTCCATTATATTCTCGTCAAGAGCAGTTTCAAGTCCACACACCGCTTCTTCCCACTCCTCAGGAGAGTTATCCCTTCCACGGAGAAATAAAGCATATGCTTTAAGTGCAGAAGGAAGCCCATGAGCAAGCCGAGCTGCTCGGACTGAGAGTTGTTCAAAATCAGCAGAAAGAGGCCTGCCTCCTCCTTGAAAAGCAATCTGTTTAAACATCTGCAAGGAATCTTTATCGTCCAAACACTTAACCTGATAAATGGTCTTTACTCCACAGCTATTGAGCAATCCCCTGTCTCGGGTGGTTATGATGATACGGCTCCGAGGGCCAAACCAGCTCGTCTCTTTTGCCAGCGCATGCACCTGGGCTATTTTATCCACACCATCAAGCACAAGAAGAACCTTGTGGTTCCCAAGTCTGGCCTTTATTTCCTCGCGTCCAGCTTCCACGCTCCACAGACTAATATCATCACCGAGCGTATTGTAGAGAAGTAGTTTCTTTTGTAAATGTATTAGATCAGGGTCTGTGTGAATACCCTTAACGTCTTGTGTGAAATAAGTAGCTTCAAATTGAAATGAGATCTGGCCATAGAGACACTTGGCGATGGTGGTTTTCCCAATGCCTCCCATTCCCCAGATTCCAATCATACGAACATCATTATTCTCCGAGTCCATCTCCAAGAGAGATTTGAGACCTTGCATGTGAGTATTCTCCCCAACAATATTGCTGACGTCTATGTTACGCATCAATGTCTTGCGTCTTGAAATATCTTGGGCTATTTTCTCAACCATAGTTGCCTCATCAATGCTAATATTTGAAAAACGAGCACAATAATAATCAAGAAACATCAGGATATATATATATTTAACAACTTATAATCTGAATGTTATTCAAGTTAGATAACTAACTTTCTGTGAAGCTGATCTTTAGGTTTCTGGAAGGAAAAAAAAAGAAGCTAACCATAGTTTGGATTCCACGCCTGAAAGATCGGCGATGAGTTTAAGAGCTTCTCTCCACATGGGAACCTTATCAACCGTTTCTGGACGTTGATACCTTTGTAGATCAAAACTTCCTAGCTGATGCCTCACGGTAGAGGGTTCTATTCCATAGAAGACGGGAAAGACGCTAAGTCTCCCCTCCCTCTGAAGCTCCATAATCAATTGGAGCTCCATCAGACACCACCTGGAACAGGGTGGAGGTATGTATAGAGTAGGGGTCATCTGACCCCATCAAAAATTTCTACTGACCCCTATATATTTGAAATCTACTTCACTCTAACTAAAATTTTGTATTTAATCATTTCAAATTTAATCTAGATCCACATCAATAATTAAGGTAACATAAATTAAGCTCATAATAAAGTATAAATATCATGTATTTATACCCGTGTCTTATATAGAAAGTTTTTTTATTGATTAATATATTATATATACAAGTTGCAGATCATAATAGAACGTTTTAAAATTGCTGACTTTTATAATCAAAATTGAAATTATTGTAGTTATCTTTTTCCACTGTTTTATATTTTTGGATAAACTAGAATATATTTTTAATATTCTCTTCATGTACTAAAATAACTATCAACTAATTATATCTTCTGTATACTAAGTAAAAAATGAATAATGTCATAACTTATATAGGATTAGTTTATAATATTTAGATGAAATTAATTAAATTATCATTATAAATATTTGACTACAAATAATTTAAAAATATTAATTGCAAATAAAAGATGATTTTAAAATGTATAGAATAAGTAACTTTTTTTAACGTTTTAAAAGTATGCATAACAATTTAAATGTACAAATATTTATAATATATTGAAGTTTTATAATGTAATTTTTAGATATTTGATGTTTAATAAAAATATTGACCCAGTAAAAAAAAAAGTTCTAGCTTCGTCACTGACCTGGAAGTAGAGTAGTTCTCCGAGAGAACCACGATGACGAAATCTGAACCTTGTACGGCTCTGCTGAGTTCGTCTGAAATATGATCGCCTATCTCAAGCCTTTTATCGTCTTTGAAGGTGACAAGACCTCTTCTAGCAAGAGCTGCGTACAAATGGCTGACGATCGAATGGCGTGTGTCTTCACCTCGTAAACTGAGGAAGACATCATACTTCGATGCAGATGAGGAAGACATTGTTGGAAAACTTGCCTTATAAACTATTTGTTGTAAAATGTGACAACTGGATTTTCTGGGAAGCTGTTGGAATGCTAAAAGCAAATGTGAGCCAGTAGAAATTTACAGAAAATGACCTTAACTATGAGGAAATAATTAAAAGAAATAAATATATTTAATTTTGATCAATTAGGCCCAACTCTAATTGAGATTGGGTCATCTACAATCTACTCAATTCATTATTTGCACATCTACTCTCTAACTTTATATATTTT
The DNA here is from genome assembly GCA_900406495.1 of Sisymbrium altissimum. Lineage (NCBI taxonomy): Eukaryota > Viridiplantae > Streptophyta > Magnoliopsida > Brassicales > Brassicaceae > Sisymbrium > Sisymbrium altissimum. Next base: position 24,391 of record OVBI01001033.1, on the reverse strand, counting down.
TGGCAGAATTTTTAGTATAATAGTATTAGTTGTTACAAAAGTCAAATAAATGAGAATAAAATAACGGTGATTCATGCACTAAAAAATAAACGTGATAAAATATGGAGTCCAAAATTACTATGTATATATAGTAACTTTTAATTTTTATTCGAAATCGTCCGATTATAAACACATCTCTTCGTACTCTCTTCATACATAAAATATCTAAAATTTATAAAAAAGTAAAAAAAAATCTCTCTCGTTTTTTTTTTTCAGTATTCCTAAATCTTATGGATATAAAATTTTTGTTTTTATTTAGATTTATCGATATAATCAATTATTACTATTATTGTAATACGTTATGAGTATGATCACTTTATGATACACCTAAATATGTAATATTTATTTTATTATAATGATCTAGAAATCCACATGTATAATAATTTATTATTTTGTAATGACTGTTTAAACACATCATTACTCTCTTAATATTATAGTGAGTGATTTATCGTCTCGTTAATAATTTACCGAAATTATATCATAATCGTTAAATGCATCATAATTATTTATTTATTGTTAATGTCATAATAGATGGCTGAATCGCTGCATAGTTGATTTCATGTTCCAACATAGATGACTCTATCACCATAATGTTATGATTATGTATCTATTTATATTCTAATTGTTATAAATGAAGTCTCACCAACCTATATAAATTTTATGTATATATATAATTATATTTAATTATTTTTTTAATGAAATTATTTTCTGATTAGTTTTAGTTATTTTAACCATATTTTTCACCAACGGTCACGTGGAAAAAAATTTAATTTTTCAAACAGCTATGAACATTATTTTTAATGTATAACTACACTCATCTTTCATTCATTCATTTTATTCTACGATTTTATATTCTCTCAAATATGATTTGCTTATTGTTATTTTATATGCGATTGTAATTTTTACTTCTATTCACGGTTTCTTCATTGGAGAATTTAGTCTCGAAAAATTTACCATAACTACTGCATTTATACATATGTTTTTTCTTGTAATCGCTTATATCATTAATGTAAACGGTTCATTTTAAAATATAATAATATTATCATACTAATAAAAAAACATTTATGATTTTGATTTAGAAATTAAATGGGTAATATTGAGAAGCTCTATTTTCCAACTATGAAAGTAGTTGGTTCATACTACATAGCATGGACTACAAACGTTGAATTGCATCTAGAGTAAAAGACAATCTCCGACACTATAAAAAAGAAAATATATTGTTTTTCCACGAAAGGGTTAAAACGATTATTTTTCTATGGAGACACTTAGATGAGAACCTAATGCATGATTATTCGAATGTAAAAAAAACCCCAATGAGTTGTTGAAAGATCGTAAAGAAAGGTTTGATAACTAAAGGGAAATAACTCTTCTCCATGCTCTCAATGAGTGGACAAACCTAAGTTTTCAAGATTTTGGAAAGGTTGAGACCTATTATTCCACTATGTTAAGAATAGCGACGCAATAAGAATATTGCGGTAAGCCGGTCACAGAAGCAGAAATGCTTAATAAGACCTATCTCACCTTTCATAAAAATCATTATATATTGTAAGAGTAATACATGAATCGTGTGTATAAAAAGTTTTCAGAGCCAATTATGGCGCTCAAGATAGCAGAGAAGAATAATTAACTTCTCATCAAAAACCACAATTCTCGGTCCACGGGAACCAAAACATTACCTAAAGTGAATGTTATGCAGTGGAGATTTTAGAAAGAAATACCAAACCAATCAGGGTCGTGGCCGTCGATTTAATCGCGGACGTGGAAGATATTATAAATCAAGGGGGAGAAGATCTAACAAATGGATACGATGAACAAAATTACAAAAGGAAAGAAACCCAAGAGGATGTCACCTAGAAGCGTGAGATTATATATTACAGATGCGGATTCAGAGAGCATTGGTCCCGTACATATCGTACCTCTCCACACCTTTGTAAATTGTACCAAGAATCTTTGAAAGGAAAAGCAAAAGAGGTGAACCTCATAGAATACTTTGTGGGTACGTCGTACCTTGATTCTTCAGATTTTGTGAATGATCTCGACTGAGACCATTTTTTGAAGAGAATTAATGAAATACTTATAGTGAGACTGCTAAATAGTCTCCAATATTACCATGTATAATTATTACATTTTAAAAACAAATAATGTTTTTTTTATCACCCCTGAATGAGTATTTATAATGTATTTTTGAATAAATAAATTTCATTTTCTCTTAATTGATTTTTATGTTAATTACAGAAATGGATGAGAATACAAATTGAAGAATACCCAACAAAAGGATTAGAGAAATTTGTATACCAAATAGTAGAATAACACACTCTATTCTGAAGCAAAAGAGATACTTCTCCGATATAAAATCAAAAAGAATAATTGCCAATAGGTCATGCAGACATTATTGAAGGAATTGGTAAAACGAAATTTATGCTACCTAATGGAACAAAAAATTTCATAGATGATGTCTCGTATTCTCTGAATTCTAAAAGGAATTTGTTGAGTTTTAGAGACATATACCTTTAAAGATATGATACTCAGTCTGTAACTGAAGATGAAAGAAAATTTATGTATATAACTTCTGGTAGATCTGACCAATTTGGAAAAATTTCCAAAACTTCCTTCTGGTTTACATCATACTTATATACATGTAATCGAATCAAATATTATGATAAAAAAAAAAATCCAAAAGATTTTACATTATGGCATGATTGCCTCGGTCACTCAGGCAACACGATGATGCTTAAAATCATAGAAAATTCACATGGTCATTCAGTGAAAATCTAGGAGATATATCAGGGAAATAAAGTGACATATGCTGCATATTCTCTTGGAAAATTGATCATAAGGCCATCACCAATCAAAATTGATAAATAATCACCAAAGTTCCTTGAAAGAATTTAAGGTGATATTTGTGGACTAATACATCCACCATGTGGATCATTCCACTATTTATGATATTAATTGACTCATCCAGTAGATTATCACATTTGTATATTATCATATTGAAATGTGGCATTTGTGAGATTTCTAACTCAGATAATCAAACTGCAAGCACATATTCGTGATTATACCACTAAAAGAGTTAGACTAGATAATGCTGGTGAATTCACATCTCAAGCATTCAATAAATATTGTATGGTAATCGGAATTAAAGTTGAACATTATGTAGGTCATGTTGACACTCAAAATGGTTTGGCTGAATCATTAATTAAACGTCTGTAATTAATTGTAAAACTGTTGATCATGAGATCAAAACTTCTAACCTTTGTATGCGGACATGCTATTTTACATGTAGAAGCACTGATTCAGATAAAAATAAGTGCATACCATAACTATTCTCCATTTCAGTTGGCATTGGGTCGAGAACAAATTTTTCTTATCTAAGAATCTTTGGTTGTGCGGTGGATGTGTCTATAGCACCACCACAACGTACAAATATGGGTCCACAGAGAAGGGAATATATATTGATTATGATTCTCCAGTAGTTATATGATACCTAGAACCACAGACTAGTGATGTCTTTACAGCACATTTTGCCGATTGTCACTTTGATGAGAAAGTATTCATAGTTCTAGGGGGAGAAAATAAAAAAGTAGGAAAAGAAATCAAATGGATTTTACCATTCTTACTGCACCTTGATCTTCCTATTAAAGAGTCAGAAGTAGAAGTTCGACGAGTTATGCATTTATAAAGTATAGCAAATCAATTTTCTGATGCATTTGCAGATACCAAAACAGTAACTAAATCCCATATACCAGCTACAAATACTCTTACTTGTATTGAAATACCACAGGATGTAGAAAAGTAGATAACACACGTGAGTATAAAATACACCTGAAGCGTGGCAGAGCTGTTGGTTCTATGAATAAGAATCCTAAAAAATAAAAGGAAGTATGGATGAAACACCCAAAGTAGCAGAAATTACTTTGGAGAAAATAAATCATGAGACTCATACTAATGTAGAGCATCAAGAGGCCAAAAAAAATTATAAGATTTCTATCAACTACATCCACAATAGAAATATATGGAAAAAAAAATGAATGATCTCGATGGTGTTTTTTCATATATTTTGTGTCATAAGAAATAGATGAGGAAAATGAAGATTCATAACAAAAGTGTGTATATGAATGTCAGAAAAAACATGACTGGATAAAATGGAAAGATGCAATACAAGGTGGAATTGATTTGCTCAATTCACAAGAGGTGTTCAGACGAATTATGCTCACACCTGAAGATGTGAGACCAGTTCGATACAAGTGGGTTTTCGTTTAGAAACGAAATGAGAAAAATAAAATCATGAGATATAAAGTTCTTCTTGTAGCCCAAGGTATTTCAAAAAGACATGGAATAGTCAACGAGGTAATGTATTTTCCTGTTATTGATGCAATCACGTTTAGATTTCTGATGAGTCTAGCGGCTAATAAAAATCTAGAAATGCATCTTATGGATGCTGTTACGGCATACTTATATGGATCATTAGATACTGATATCTACATGAGAGTTCCTAATGGATTTAAAATGCCAGCAGCATTAAGTTCTAAAAAAAAAGAGTTATGTGCAGTAAAATTGCAAAGATTATTGTATGGAGTAAAGCAATCTGGACGTATGTGGTATAATCGTCTCAGTGAGCATTTAACAAAAGAAGGATATGTAAATGATCCTATATGTTCATGCGTTTTCATTAAAAAAAAAGAATCTAGATTTGTGATAATCACAATATATGTTGATGGTATAAACATAATCGAAACTCATGCAAAGATACAAAAATCATCAAATTATTTAAAAGGAGAACTTGAGATGAAAGATTTTGAACAAATAAAATAATATCTTGGTCTACATATTGAACATTCTCAAAAAGGGTGTATTTGTGCATCAATACACATATACCAAAATAGTGTTAAGATGCTTTAATATGGATAAAACAACTCATTTGAGTATTTCTATGGTTGTTAAAATCACTTAATATTGAAAATGATCCATTTAGACCACATGAGAAAACTGAAGAAATACTTGGTCCTGTAGTATCATATTTAAGTGCAATTAGAACACTCATATATCTTGCAAATTTTATCTGTTCCGGTATATTATTTGCAGTTAATCTTTTGATAAGATTCAGTTCATCCCCTACGCGAAGACATTAGAATGTAATTAAGTATGTTTTCTGTTACCTTCAAGGGATTACTGATTCAAAAGGTCAAATGATTGGTTTTATAGATGTTTGATATTTATCAGATTCACATAAAGTCTGATCACAAATATGATACGTCTTTACGATCAGTCACTGGTATATCTTGGCATTCTCAAAAGAAGATATTTGTGGCCACTTCTTCAAATCATGCTAAACTTATTATACTCTATAAGCAATTAAAAAAAAAGTGTATGACTAAGGTCAATAAACAGAGATATCCTATCAAGCAGTGGGATTTACAAAAATATGGAGCCAATTATCCTATATGAAGACAATGCTGCATGCATTACTCAAACAAAAGAAGGATGTAATAAAAGCGACATAACTAAACATATACTTCCGAAGTTATTCTCATACATTCAACAACTAGATAAGAATAAAGAAACTGAAGTGAGATATGTTCGATCATATGACAATGTAGCTAATTTTTTCACGAATTCATTATCCACCACTACATGTAGGGAGCATGTCTATAATATTGGAATGCGTCATCAGCAAGACCTCTAAAATGATCTCATTTGAGAGGGAGTTTGCACAGTTATATTTTTTTTATCTTACTATTATTTTTTCTCATTGAATTTTCTTAGAAAATTTTATAAAAAGACATCAAAGGCGTTAAACAAAATATAATAGTGATACTGGTCTCCAATGTTCTAAAAGAAATGTTACAAAAATCAAATAAAGGAGAAAGAAAAATATGAGTGATTAACACATTAAAAAATAAACGTGATAAAATATGAAACCCATAGTCATTATACATGCACAATAACTTTCATTTTTTACTTTTATATAAAGAAACAAAATATTTGATTGTACACACATCTCTTCATACATAAAACATCCAAAAATTAAAAGAATAAAAGAATTTTTTTTTGATTTTTTTTATTTTATTTCAGTATCTCTAAATTATACAGATATAAAATTTTCGTATTTATTTATATTAATCGATATAATAAATTATTTGATACAAATATATGAAATTTTCTGACAACTTTTTAAGAATAACGATATCTTCTTTTTGTAATTTTCCTGAAGTTTCAACTTCATACATTATTTGATAGTTTCTGCCGACAAAGAAAAGAAGATTGTATGTTGACGTTGACGTTGACGAGCTGAAAAGTCATGAGAGAAATGAAATCATTGGTGGCTTGAGTCACACTCAAAAAGAAGAATTATTTTTTCTAATCTATCAGGCAAGACAATAAGACATTGTTGGAAACTTGAACCAAACAATGTCTGTTTCTTCTTTTTCATCTGTTTTGAAGACAAAAAGGGATCTGGATTTCCTCGTGAGGGATGCGGATGTCTTCCTGAGCTTATGCGGTATGACTAACGATCATCGCGATTTGAAAGATCATTTGAAAGGAAGTGGCATTAAGACTTATGAATCCACCAGCTCGTGGAGGGTGAGGAGAGTCGGATCAACTAATCAACGGGCGCTAGAGGCTTTGAGAGGGTCGAAAGTCGCGGTTGTGGTGCTATCTAAGTGGAAACATTATTCTGTTGGGTTCCTGGAAGAGCTCACATTAATACTCGAATTTCAAGAGAAAAGTTCACTCACGGTCATACCCATCTGCTTCACGCCTTACCCTTTTGTTGATGTGGTAGAAGAAACCTGCCAACAATTTCCCGAGAAGGCGCCAAGTTGGAGAGCCTCACTTACCAAATTGGCCAACATCGCCACCGAGTATCCACTTTCTCGGAATCTTTCGGGTATGCACCAATCAGATTGGCTCAAGGAAATTGCTCGTGACATTTGTCTTCTAGTTCTCTCTCCCACATCAAATGATTTGAATGCCCTCGTTGCAATGGATCGTCACATGGAAGCGATTTATGACTTGTTAGCTTCAGAAGTTAACGTGGTTCAAACCATTGGCATTTGGGGTAGTGCAGGTGTTGGGAAGACAACACTTGCAAGGTACATTTATGCAGAGATCTCAGTAAATTTTCAGACACATGTTTTCCTAGAAACTGTGGAAAACTTGAAAAACAAGATTCTGAAGTCTGAAGAGGAAGAAGATCCAACGGTAATAACAAGCTTAGATCACGATGTGCATGAAATTACCGAAGCACGGCGTAAACACCGGAAAGTTCTCCTTATAGCCGATGATGTGAAAGACATCGAACAAGGGAAGTGGATCATGGAATACACTAAGTTGTTTGCTCCAGGAAGTAAAGTCGTTCTTATTAGCCAGGAAAAGAATTTGCTTGTTGACGCCGGAGTGACAGATGTGTATGAAGTCGTAACTCTAAGATATGATGAAGCTCTTCAACTCTTCTCTCATTTCGCTTTCAAGCAGCCATATCCACCTTCTCATTTCGAACAGCTTGCAGTTCGTGCTGTCCATCTCGCAGGGTTTCTTCCTTTGGCACTTAGCCTATTAGGATCTTTTTTGAATGGCAGACGCCAAGGTGAGTGGATAGCTGCACTGCAATCACTCAAGGCAAAGCAAGGCGGAAATATAATGGAAGTGTGGAAACTTATGGAACCATCAGGAGACAGAGGTCACGTAGAGTGGGAGGCTGCTGTAGACATAATGGAAGGGAAGGAATCATCATCACGATATAAAGATAAAGAGGAGAGGGAAGTTGCTGTAGTCATAAGGGAAGGGAAGGAATCATCATCATCACTAGATAAAGGTAAATAGGAGAGAGAACTTGCTGCAGACATAATGGAAGGATCATCACAAGACAAGACGTAAGCGCAGTATGAAGAGTCACCTGTACCATTTTCCTTACATCTTTCTTTCTTTGTTTGACGAATAATACGAGTGTGAAGCTTCCAAACGTTACTAGTATCCAAAAACTCCACTTGTTCTCATGTTTCCTGATACTGTAATATTGCTTCTATTGTTACCGTTAATAGATTATAAACATGCCATGATTTTTTGTTTTTCATCTGTGAAACATGTTCAATGGCAACTGAGACATAATGTTATGATAAAGTCACCGCTAAATCTCAGTTTGAAAAACACGAAAGATCTGGAGATTGTAACCCTAAGAGGAATAATACGCTGATTGTCTAGTAAAGAAATGCAGAGAGATCCTGATATTGGGGAACACAGTATAACTTTGCAATAATTGCGGTTTAAAAGTATGCTAAAAACACAGATTTCAAGATAATTATGACTGTAACAAAAAGACTAATTCTGCAAATGCTGACCAAATATGGAATGAGAAGTTTATGGAAGCTTTCGCTTTAAGAAAGCATGTTTCTACTTCACCATCAATAGATACTTCTAGTCAATATATGTAAAAACATAACTCATGAAAACTCACCATCAATAGATACTTCTAGTCAATATATGTAAAAACATAACTCATGAAAACTTATTGAAGATTTCGGCCAAAAGTCAGATCCTTGTATATCTTTGTAATCATTTGCAAAAACAAGACCATACTAAAGTATTTATCTGAGAGGTGAATAGTTGTACAGAAGAACGAAGAAGATGCTCGGGTATCACAATGTACAAGGCTGCATTGGTGTGACATTTCTCTCTGAATCAGTTTCTTACATGTTAGCTGTTGTTTCTTTGATTTCATCTGATGTAATAGTCTGCAAGAAACAAAGAAGAGAAAAAGCATCAGATCTCAATACTTATAAGTTGCTTCAACCCATTAATGGTAATGCTTAGAATGGAGATAGAATCTTAAGCTCGTAATTTGAGAAAGCATATTGATTTTGAGGTTTACCTGATCCTTCCCGGCGAAATCATTGTCAGGAGTCAAGAAAAGCATACAATGGCACTCCTTCCTGATAAAGAAATGATAACACTTTAGTATTATCAAACTAAACTGTTCACAGATGCAAAAATCCAATGATTCTACTACCTAAAACAAGTCCCATCGAAATGTTTGATCTAAAGTCCAAAATAAGCTACAAGTTTACAAGAGAGCATAAGTTTTTCTGTTTTGGTTGTCGTTGCTATCTATGGAGTAAATAAATTTCTACTAGTCTAGCAGTCTGGAAAATACATCCTCTGCATCCACCTTGATACAATTAATATTTCCGTAACCTCTATGGAAAGTGTAACTAATAATTATAAACAAGTTGGAGACAATCTAGTTAATAACATACACAAAGGACCTTATATGCTTAGTTGTACTTATATAACATACACAAAAATGCTTATGCAGCCACACGGAGCTACTTGTTACCTCTCTCTCATTGGAACACATGGACAATTCCAAAATCCCTGTCCAACCTCAGCAGCTTTATCATCATAATGTCTACACACACACAAAAAACAGAGATCATAACTTTGGGTTAATACAAGAATTTCAACTCTTCTTAAAAGTAACGACTGCCAAGGAAGCAAAAATCACCTGCAAGGGCAAAGTGGTGCACCGTATGAATCTTTATGCTCAGCCAAACCCTGTTCCAAAAACAAAAGTCAAAAAGTTAAACACTATAGATCTCAAGATCTTCACAAGCTATAACTCCATTTCTTATGCACAGTCATTATCTACAAGTACTAAATCTCATGATCTTCACTTGCTTCAAATAAATCCACTGCAGACTCATTCATTATCTACAAGTACTAAATCTCAAGATCTTCACTTGCTTCAAATAAATTCCTTCTGCAGACTCATTCATTATCTACAAGTACAAGACTCAGCCACTTAATTAGTTAAGCACTAGATCTCAAGATGTTCAAATAGACGACTTGACTACTTCATTAGTTAAGCACTAAATTCTCAAGATCTTCACTTGCTTCGACTAAATTTCTTCTGCAGACTCATTCATCATCTACAAGTTACAAGACTAAGCCACTTCACCAGCTAAGCACTAAATCTCAAAGACGTTCACATGAATCTAACTCAATTTCTTCTGCAGATTCATTATTTACAAACAAAAGACTCAGTTTTCTCCAAGTAGTTTCCACTATCTATTCAACACAATCCCACCTGAGATATCAAAGTAGCTAACTTTCTTCTGCCAACTCATTCTCTAGACGTATAAGACTCTAACTCCTCCATTACACAATCTCTAAACAAAGGACTCACTATTCAACACAATTGCCACCTGAGATATCAAAGTAGCTACCTTTCTTCTGCCAACTCATTCTCTAGACGTATAAGACTCAACTCCTCCATTACACAATCTCTAAACAAAGACTCACTATTCAACACGTTTCCACCAGAAAGTTCAAAACTTTAACCTTAATGACGACGGAAGTAACTCCTTTATCAACACAGAAGTAAGTCCCTGAGCGACGAGCGTACTGCTCAGAGAATTTCCTCATAATCTCCACAGACTTCTCCGATGGTTCCGCTGCATCAATCAAAACCAAAACAAACAAGAAAATGAATCCAAAACCCATTTATCAGAAACCACAAAAAGGAAATCAATCTAAAGATTAAAGAAAGTTTTGTTTTTTTTACATTTCGCTTGGGTTACAAATCGCCTACGTGAAGTTCTTGGAGAGACAAGTGGAACAGAGCCGAAGCTACAAGAAACGGTTTGAAGATTCATTGAGAGACGTTTTGATGTGTTCTTGAATTTCTGATTCTTTATCTTTGAGAGATCGAAAGTTTCAGATTTTTTTGTTCTGTTTGTTTTGTCTTTTCAGATATTTGCCACTCGTACCAGAGACCAATGGTCGCCACTCACTTGACTTACCTTTGGCCATTGGAAGCCTCTAATTGCGTCAGAGACTCTTTAACCATAAATCCGAGAAACCGGAAAGAAACCAGACTTTGGAGTTTCGGTTAACACCTGGACATTTCATTTTCCGGTTAGTTTCGGTTAAGACGTTTAGCCTACGGATGGGAAGTGGTAACAGAACAGAATTTGATTAAAAACGGTAATGATAAATGTTACAGTACACCTTTGGCCAGAGAACCTAACTGCCACCGGTATAGTTGATAAACCTCATCCTCAAACCGGAACAAACCGGAGATCAAACATCTGTTAAGACATACTTGTTTGACTGTTTAACCATCCATGGCAAAATACTTGGACACTGTTACTAAAAGGGCTCAACTGATTGGGAAATAGAAACAGTTCTTCTTCTACATCCTTTGCCATTTTTCAATGGCAAGCTTCCATAAACTTGTCATTCCATCTTTGATCATCTTGGGATCTGTGGTTTTAAGCAGAATTTGAATTCACAATTCTTGCAAGTTACTTTGTTTATCAAGGTCTCTCTCTCACTGCTTTTTGTTCTTCTTCGATCATAAACTCCAGACCTTTCGTGTTTCTCAAGCAGTGATTTGACACTGTGTAAATCATAACTTGTTGTCTAAGGCGCCGTTGAACATGTTTTCACAGACGAAAACTGTTCTGCTTTTGTGATTTCATTTTGTTGGGAATCATAATTGATATATGTTACAACGTCCGAAAGAACACTCAGTAATAGAATCTCAATAACACAGGAGCTAGATAAATAAAAAAAAGATATATGAAACTTGACAGATATGAAATTTTAGTTTCAAATCAGCAGAACATGTTTGTGTGTTGTTAACAAAAAAAGATACAATCAATTGACCAGTCTTGTTCAAAACAAAAACGAATGAAAGAGACTTAATAAAAGCGTACGTTACTTTTGCCTAGTGCAGGTTCTGGACCTTGCGCAATCTGCACCGAACTCGGAACATAAGAGCAAGTGCTCGTAGGTTCGAAACTTCTAGATATTACTAGATGCACTTCTTTGCGGTATCCATTCTCTCCAATAACGCAACTTCTGTTTTGCCACATGTCATTATAACAAATCACTGCTACTTTCTTCTTCTCGTCGACACAGAAGAAAAGTATTCTAGTCAACTGCTTCGTATCATATTTTAAGAAGTTGCTCCAAGACACCGCATTGGTGTCAATCTTAGTTGTAACCCGTATATCCATCTCACCTGTATCCCGGCGGTAAAATAACACTGCAAGCTGCTCTTCTCTAACAGCAGATAGAATCACAGAATCTCCACTACAGGAGTTAAACTGAAGATCCAAACGCGGTCCAAATATCTCTCTTGTAAAACCAAAACAAAGTAAATATACTCTTATCTCTTCCTCTCCCATTCTGCACGTTTCATGAGCAACAAAGTAAGTATTTCCTTTCAAAGACACGAAATGGCAAGGTTTACACCAGTTGGGAGTGAAATTACGAAGCCTCCATGAATTAGATTCTCGTAGATGTCGTACTCAACTACAGTACCATCCTTGAACCTACCTGAAAACCTCAAGATTTTGTGGTTGTTGTTATTGTCGTATCCGATACAACATTTGTCGAAGGTATAACTCATAGAGTCTCTGCGTTGGATCCACCTGGCTTGTCCCAAATACGGGTTCCATACCACGAGGTCAGACTTCACCCTGTATCTAGGAAGGCATAACAATAAGCCGTCACAGTTATGGACTTCACATATCTGTAGTTGATTAAGTATACCTATTTGTGTTATAGATAGTTCATCTTTGTGGTTATGGATTCCCTGGAGATCTATCTTCATTAAACAAACCCTAAAATCACACACCATGATCACCGTATCTACTTTACCAAGGTACTTCTTTGTATAACTCTGATCTTTAGATAAACTGTTCCATCGTTTGCAACTGGATCTCACTGCTCTCTGAGATGTGAACGGAAGCCTTGAGATAATCCCATCTACCAAATCCCACGAAGATCAGAGATTGTCGTCATTGCTCCAAATAAAATAAAAATTAGGGCTTTTAACTTGCCCAGTACTCTTTTTATATATAGACAATAAGTTAGGTTATTATTATGTTTTTTTTTTTAGGTTACTGTTGGGTATGGGATTCAAAGGCTGAAGAGCCCAACGAAGAGGGATTAAAGCTAACGCCCGTTCACTAAATGAGAATCAAGGACACGCACGAGTAGATGAGCGGAGATGCTACAAGAGTTCGGCACCTCGGGTTACGCCATGTCAGAACAGCCTGGAGGAATAGATAGAAGAGTGACAGTGAACGGCGCCGAACTCAGCAGTAGGCCTATGTCCCATAGCCATTAGTAGATAGGAATGAGGAGAAGAGAGATGTATAAATAGAGATGCAAGGGAGAAGAAGAAGGGAGACTAGGGCAACTACTTTCATTACCAGAACTTTCAGTCCCATACCACTCAGATCGACGTCTGTGCAGAGCAACCACGAACACTTCGCCACTGAAGCGCCCCCAAACAGTTACTATTATATTTTTAAAATCCAACAAACTCTTTAGTTCATGAAACAGCACATAGCACCCACATCACGAATTTATTAATCTAACATTTTTTATACTAAAAATCAAAACTTAAAGAGGCTCCGATAGTCTTTGTATAGTTCTCTTCCTCTACTTCTTCCCTAAGCAATCGATATAAATGTATGCAAAATCTTAAAAAAGCATCAAACCACTTAACTTTTTCATTCTAGAGAACTCCTTCTTCATCGCTCATCATCTTTTTCCGGGGTCGGTTATTGCACAGCCGCATGGTTTCTCCGCTCAATGACTCTCTTTGCTCATAAAGCATGGCTTTTATTACAGCTGTTATATAGTTAGTTAAGTTATTGGGCGTGTAGTATGAACCAACACAAAAGACTTAAATATAATATTTGTAAATTATGCAAGAGACGCACAACTTTGGCTCTAACTTTCCTTCCTTTCGCTTTATCTCTCTTCGCTTTGAGTTTATCTTCAAATTTCTCGTTCCAAGCTTTGCTCCTGTTCAACAGCTGAGGTCCTCCTCTCACCAAATTCTGTAGCCTTGAATACTGTACCTTGAATTTGGTTTGTAGCCTTGTACGTATAGTGATTTATAATTATTATATTTTATATCCAATATGTGAAAAAGAAAAGTAAATGAAAAGCTTAACAACTCTCATTTACAAAAGAGTTGAACACACTTTATTGTGTTTCCACACTCCGGATGAGAATTTCCAAAACTATAGGTTAAATATTTTTGAATAAAACGATTAGGGTGTACTACTTTGTACCGGAGTAAGAGTCATTCGACAATAATCAAGTTTAGTTTCAAATCAGCAAAACATGTTCGTCGTCTTGTTAACTAATTAGAAACAAGTTTACCAGGCTTGTTCAAAAACAAATAATTAATGAATAAAATGCAGGAAAAAAAATACGTATTGCTAATGGGTTTTGCCTCCTCAAGGCACTGGACCTTAACTACTGGATCTGTACCGAGCTTGGAACATAAGAGAACACAGTAGGGCTCAAAATATTTCCGAGATACGCTTCTTTTTTCTCGTATCCATCCTCTCCAATCAGGAGAAATGTGCCGCTGCCAAAATATCTACCACAAACCAATGCTACTTTCTTCTCCTTATCAATGAAGAAACTGTCAACTTCAAACCTACGCAGAAAGATACAATCAGGGAGTGGTACAAATGTCAAGAACTTGCTCCACGACACCGCATCGGGTTCAACCTTTGTTGTAATCCATATCTCCAACTCATATGTAACCCGGGAACTAATAGATAACACAGCAAGCTGCTCTTTTCTTACACAAGATGTAATCTTATCACCTCGAATATCAGACGGCAGATACATACGCGGTCCAAATCTCTCTGCTGTGAAATCGAAACATACTAAAATCCTTACTTCATCCTTTCCGTATCCTTCCACAACTATAAAGTAAGTATTTCCTTTCAAAGACAAGCCTCGGTTGCTTATCGATATATCACAGTTGGGAGTGATTCTATCAATAACCTTCCATGAATGTGACCTAAAATCGTAGATCTCGTACTTTGGATCAGCTAAACGCCTCATCAAGACTTTGTGGTTGTTGTTGTTGTCGTATCCTAGCGCATACCCTGATGATTTGTCGTAAAATTCGTTAGGTTCGATTTCGATCCATCTTGTTTGCGCCAAATACGGGTTCCATACCAACAGCCCCTTGGTCTTTCTTTTTTTTGCCGAGTTACGCGTAATCTTTCTTTTTTGTGCCGAGTTACCCTCAGTCACGCACAAGAATAAGCCGTCGCACTGATAGACTTCACGAATGTCGATGGGAAAAGCTAGCTTACCTATCTTTTTTATAGATGCATGGATAGTGAATCTACTAGATGGCAAGTCTTTGAAGTTATGGATTCCACGGATAGTGAATCTCCTCGTTGTATAATCCCCCGCAAAAGGAACATGAGAGGGAGTCATGGTTACCAGAAACTCATTGCCTGCTTTTAGGTTACCACAGTGCTGCTTTTTAAAGCTCTGATCTTTGGATAGAGCGTCCCATCCTTTGCAAGTGGATCTCACCGTTTGGAGAGAATTAATAGAAACCCTAGAGAGTATCTCCTGAACCAAATCACACGAAAGATCACTGATCGTCGTCGTCATTGTGTTAAAATAGAAATTAGGGTTTCTAGCTTTCAATGTCCCCCCCCCCCACTCTTTTCTAATTATATAGTCCACTAAGTTTGGCTACCATTATGTTATGTGTCACATTTAACTCTTTTCTTTTTCCAATGTGATTTCTAAAATTATCGTTCATTTTTTTTTTCTATTTTCACCACATATTTACAGAAAGGAAAAATTGTTACGCACCAAATTTATCATTAATATAATAATAATAATTTGAAGCTCCGTATAACTAAAAGCAATCTTGATATGTTAATAATTTCCAAAAGGGAGCAACTACATCAACAAGAATTGATCTTTCTCAAGCTACTTCTAAGAATTGAGATCTGATGCTTTATCGTCTATGTTTCCTGCAGACTACTAAATCAGATGAAAATTAAAGAAAAAAACAGTTAACATGTGAGAACCGATTGAGAGTGAAATGTCTCACCAATGCAGCCTGTACATTGATACTCAAGCATCTTCTTCGTTTTTCCCGTCAGATAAATACTTTAGTATGATCTTGTTTTTGTAAGTGATTACATGGATATTAAGAATCTGGACATTAGGCCGAAATCTTTATTAAGTTTTAGTAAGTTTTGTTTTTATAAGCTGCTGTTATAAGTGAAAGTCTTGTCTTGTCTCATCACAATTATCTAACCCATTCTCTGTTTTTCAACACTGTTTCAGTGATCTTCTGTGCTGAAAGCAATAATCATCGCATGTTTATAGTCTATTAACAGTAACAATAGAATTATCAGTAAACATAAGAACAAGTGGAGTTTTTGGATGCTAATGTTTGCAAGCTTCACAGTCGTATTATCCGCCAAACAAAGAAAGAAAATGAATGGGATAGGGTATAGGCGACTCTTCATACTGCTCTTAAGTCTTGTCTTGTGATGATCCTTCCATTATGTCTGCAGCAACTTCCCTCTCCTCTTTACCTTTATCTTGTGATAATTCATTCCCTTCCATTATGTCTGCAGCAGCCTCCCACTCTTCTTGCCCTCTGTCTCCTGATGGTTCCATAAGTTTCCACACTTCCATTATATTCCCACCTTGCTTTCCCTTGAGTTTGAGAAATGCATCTACCCACTCCGTTCGGCCTCTACCATTCAAAAACGATCCTAAAAGTCTAAGTGCCGAAGGAAGAAACTCTGCAGATGGACAGCACGAACTGCAAGCTGTTCTATATCAGAAGGTGGATAGGGCTGCTTGAACGCAAAATGAGAGAAGAGTTGAAGAGCTTCATCATATATTAGAGCTCTGACTTCATACACATCCATCACTCCGGCATCAACAAGCAAACTCTTGTTATTGATAATAAGAACGACTCTGCTTCCTGGAGCAAACCAGCCAGCGTATTCAATGATCCACTTCTTGTTCGACATTGTTCACATCATCAGCGATAAGGAGAACTTTCCGGTGTGTATGCCTTGCTTCGGTAATTTCATACCCATCATGGTCTAAACTTGTTATTACCGTGTATCTTCTTGCCCTTCCGACATTAGCATCTTGTTTTCATGTTTTTGACATTCTCTAGGAAAACATGTGTCAGAAAATTTACAGAGATCTTTGCATAAACGTACCTGGTAACTTGCAAATGTTGTCTTCAATCGTATGAACCTCTTTGTTAAGTTTTAAAGCCAACAAGTCATTAACCAATTTCATGTGACGATCCATTGCAACAACGGCATTCAAATGGTTTGATCTGGAACATAGAACTAGAAGACAAATGTCATGAGCAATTTGCTTGAGCCGATCTGATTGGTTCATTATCGAAAGATTCCATGAAAATGGATACTCGGCAGCAATGTTGGCCAATTTACTAAGTCCTGCTCTCCAACTTGGAGCTTTCTCCGGATATTCATGCCAAGTTTCTTCTTCTACATCAAAAGAGAAAGCTGCGAGGAAGATGGGTATGACCGTCAGTGAAGCTTTCTCATGAATCTCGAATATTGCTATGAGCTCTTCCAAGAAACCAGCGGAACAAGGTTTAGTCTCAGAAGTCACCATAACCGCAAATTTGGACAGTTCCGAAGCCTTGAGTGTCCATTGCCTCATTGGTTTGGTTTGATGCTTGTGCATCTGTAGGATAAAAAAGTTTTGAGTGCCATTTTGAAGCAAAATATGTTCAAGATATGCATGGCTATAACCGCTGCAGAAACTCAGGAAGACATCCACCTCACTTCCCACTAACAAAGGAAAAGACATTGGCTTGGTTGTATCAATGTCAAAATGCCTTACTTTTGTCTTAATAATGATAGAAAGATTACCGAAAGAGAAAGAAATCTTCAATTTGGGTATGAATTCTTATTCCTTGCCACCTAAAATGAAAATAAAATTAATTTGACGAAGAAAGATAACAATATTACTTTAAATGCAGCCTATGTAGGTAAGAAAGATAACAATATTACTTTAAATGCAGCCTATGTAGGTAATGTTGCAAGTTGAAACTAAGGTCAAACTAAACTGCTATGATATCATAATAATTCTTGTTGGGCTGAAAGTATAATGCACCAAGTTATCATTTAGTATAATGACTACCCATGAATTTACTATCAAAATGATGCGGTAAGCTCTGAGACAAATAGAAGAAAAGAGCACAAATGTATGATAAGATGTGGACCACCTTGCGTATTCCCCTCTTTCATTATCCTCAGCACCCATTCATCTTCGCATCAAGATTACTGCACACATGATGCACTTTCCACCGACAAAACCAACAAGTATATATATATTTGTTCTTACCACTATTCATTCAATAGTCCAAACACCAATGCTTGTCACACCAATGGGCCCGCGATTACAACGGTAAGAAATTTCCTTAAAACAATACATTTTCTTGAGTAATACTTTCCTTGACAAGTACTGACTGGACTTGGCTATTTAATATTCTAAAAAAAATCAGCAATCCAGCAATAACTTATAAAAATAAAATTTTTCTTTATAATATAATTTTATATTCATCTATTTTTTATCGAAATAATTTTATTATTTAATGTAACTGATATTCAAATATATTAAAAATAAAAGAGTAAATTCTAAATAACTCTGTTTTAATGAATAGTTAAGATTAAACTTATCAAAACCCTAATAAAAAATTAGGTTTTTTCTCTATCTATAAATATTTACTATTAGACCATCATATATGCAAGTTTTAAGAAAAACAACACATAAAAGTTATAGGTAATAGAAGAGAAATTTAGTCACCTACCTTAAGAATTTCATTTTCCGTCCAGAACTTTATCCAGAGAGATCATTTTCTCTTTGTAACTATGAATGCAGATAATTCCATAAACCTTTTATAAATCTATTATGTTATCATCTAGTTGTTGTTAAGGTCTTGAGGTTTATGTAAATTTTTGCTTACATAGTATGCTAAGGATAAGGAAGGCAAAAGCTAAACTTTTCCTTTGGAGGATTGCAAAGACTCCACATAAAACAAAGAACAAATATCAAGCCATACTCATTGAAATCACTTTACAAACAAATGATAATCACCATCTAAAATCATTCAACCCAAATCATAGAATCTCGAGTAAATGAATAAAGCTGCTGTCGTTCTTCTAATTAAAAACTTTATGGCTTCGAATCTGCAAACAACTCAAGGAATTGTTATAGCTAGCTCATGTGTAGTTACTCACTCTTTCTAACTATAGGAAGCTCATATCATTGGTGAAACGCTCTGATCAGCTTAGTCATTTCACAAACTTGAGCTTTGCCTAGACAACTGCAAGAATGTGGAGTCATTGTCAGATCAGCTTAGTCATTTCACCAAGTTGACATATTTAGATCTCAGCAGCCATGATGATTTTAAGACACTGCCATCAAGCATCAAAGGTCATACCTCATTGGTAACTCTCTGTCTCAATAATTGCCAAAGTCTCAAATCAGTGAAAGTTCTTCCACAGAGCCTTCAGTTTCTCCATGAACAGGGCTGTGATTCCCTTGAATCTGATGCTTTAGAACATTAATAATGAGAGAAGAAAAGAAAAGGTGAATATTCTTCTCTTGATACTCATCTCTACTATAATTTATTTAGTCCCTTTATAATTTTATTTATTTTATAGGTACAGGCACAGGCGCAGAGTGTCTGCTTGCAAGAAACTGGCAGGCCGAGTTTGAAGCTCGGAGTTTCCAACGGGTTCCTCAAGCCACGAAGAGTCGCCTGCCCAAGTTCCTACACTGCTCATATTTCCAGCCGTTCCTACATACCTTTCTTATGGTGGTTATCGTTTCATTTTTCCCCTGCGTTTTTACCGCGTGAACAGCTAACAAAAGCACCTTCAGTTATCATTTTTTTTTATGGTTAGTAATTGGATAGAGTTTAGCAGCATACGCATGGTCTACTTTCTGTAGAAGTTACCGATACCAGATTGCTAAGCATGTAGAATTTAATTTACTCCACAGTTAGCGACGGCATGTCAAACAAAACAAAACAAATAATGTTAATCTCTATTGTAAACTGTTAGCTTGTGTATGGCTCTTTTGACCAAATTTTGATAGGTAAAAGAAAGCTAGAAATAGCAAAGCAGAGGGGTTTTGTTATTCTTTTTTCCGATGAATTGTCCACAGAGACCCTCTGGTTGCGTCTGTTTTAATGTTTTCCTCACAAGTCAAGCTTTATTGAAACATTGTAAGACCCGCTTTTAAGTGTGTGTTGCAGAAGTCAAGTCAAAACATTGTTCGTAACTGGTTTGGTGAAAGTGAAAAGTGAATGAGAACAAATTAGAGTCATGACTCATTATCTCTTTTTCAAACAAATCAATATACCGAATTAATTTGCAAAATAGTTCAAAACATAGAACAAGAAGAGGACACAAAACTTATATCGTTTCTGAAAAAGAAATCATAAATTTCATTACCACTAAACCATTGATTACACATCGATTAAGACGATCATTATATCGTTTCTTGAATAATACACAAGTTTCTTTACCACTTAACGTTTGATTTTACACATTAAAAAAAAAAGACGATTAGATTTGTAAATTCTCCAAGAGACGAACAACTTTGGCTCGAGCTTTCCTCGCTTTGGCTTTATCTCTCTTTACTCTAAGTTTCTCTGCAAACTTCTCCTTGCTCGGCATCATCCTCTTTAGAAGCTCAGGTCGACTTCTCACAAAGTTTCTGTGTCTAAACGCGAACCGTCCGAATCTTCGAAAGCCATGAAACCGAAGCTCCGACATAAACTCTGAGAAGTTCCTTCCGAACACTACGGATTTGGGAAGCATCCTTCTGCAAAACTCGTCGGCATCCCAAACGACGAAACTGGTGTCGCTGTTTCGGCTCCACGAGATGATTGGATCCAATGAACGATCATTCACTATCTCATATAGTTGGACGAAGAATGAGTACGTCCCCGTTGGGAAACTACGAGCCATCCTCAACCCTAAACACACTTCAAGATTCAGAAACCCTAAATTCTTTTTAAACTTTCAGAGAGAGTTGAGCTTTATTTATAGATGAGGGACTAAAGAAATTAACGGTCATGATATTAATCATCAGGTGGATTTCAACGGTTCTGATCAAATTTACAAAGTTTCCTTTTCTATTTACTTTTTGTGATTTCCTTTTTTCCTAACTAAGTAATTGAATTGACGGTCAATATATGATCTGTAGAATATCAACGGTTAATATTAAAAAACTAAATTTCCTTTTCTCGCGTTTTTTGATTTGGAGAATGTCAGCCGTCAATATATGATTTGATCAGAGAAATTTTAACGGTCACGATTAAATTTTCAAAATTTCCTTTTTTCGCGTTTTTTTAATTTTTAATTTTTTCTAACCTAAGATATCATCTTTTAACCGGAAAAAACCGGAGATCAAACATCGGTTTTAACTTCTAACTTGTTTGAAACTTGAAAGTTCACCATTCATAAAATATGCATACTTGTAAATTTTATTCATAGCAAAATATTTGTATATATATACTGTACCTTGAATTTCGTTTGTGGATAACGTATGAACATTTTTAAAACATTCATCATGTTGTAAGCAAAGTAATTGAAAATACACAAGAGTCAATTTACAGAAGACTTGAACACATTTTATTGTGTTAGTCAATTTACAGAAGACTTGAACTCTTGGATGAGATTTTTCATAAAAAGGAAGCGACGTTTGTCCTGAAAGTGAAAACATTCAGAAACTATTGAGTTCAAACGGTAAGACAAAATCACATTCTAACTTATATAGTTCGGTTTCTCAGAGATTACCGATGTATTTTAAAAGGGTTCACGTATTGTGTACTTACGACTTGTAACGAAGGTATTCATCTACAGTAATGGATTTAGCTCCACCATACCAATTGATCAGGAATATATTGATGATCTGCAGTTTGAAGACACGGAACTCATGTCCCTTAGGCCAATCTACAACACGAAGAAAAACAGATGAATATAATTGTCATGAATCTGAAGGTAACAGATTACAGAGTAACATTTACCCATCATCTCTGGATGCTTTGTGAAGAGAGCTTTTTTGGCTACTTCTTCTTCATCAGATCCTTCATCCAGTGGCAGCAACTGAGACATTGTGAGATAAAGAACCGAAGCATAAGTAAACTCATCAAACAAGTTTACAGTTTGATAAGAGAAATCTCGGTTTTTGCAGAAGTTTGATACCTTTCCGGTGAGGGTTAGTTTAGAGCAAGTAGGGTCCATTGGATCTCTCTTGCAAGTTCCGATGGGAGATTCACTAACTGCGAATGAAGCTCTTGCGTCTTTTAATGCGTTTCTTGTGGTTGGATCAAGCATTGTCAAGTAAAAGTAAGGTACTCCGTTGCCTTTCCCGGGTAAACCGTCACTATATGATACAACATTCCTGCAAAACATATAGCATAAACTAATTAGAAGACATATAATTTATAGCTATATACCAATGGTCATAACATATAGCATACACTAATGAGAAGACATATATCACGATCTTGGAACTATTCTGCAATTCAGGTGATCAAAAGTCGAATGTCACATGTTTCTTGGTCCAAAATCCCAAAGAATATCATTCCTATTAACAGACCAAGAAAAACGCATTGTGATATGATTCATAGAGACAAGATTACCCGAAAGGTGCTCCGTCATGCTCAATGGACAATGTGCTGCAAGAAGAATTAAATCACCAAACCGAATTAGTAATCCATCATTGTTAGACTCACAGTAACTTGATGATGATAAGATTGCAACAATTTTAATAACACAGACTCTTGCAAGACCTTTGCAACAATCTATTTCACTCATAAACAAGACAAATCAAACAGAAAGCACTAAGAAAAAGATCTCTGGTGACTGTAGTGATCAAATCTCAAATCAGTTTCAATTCCAAAAGGAACAAAGCCTGATGAAGTCCATCCATAGTAAAACCATGTTCTCCTACTTGACTTTGTGTCAAATCCCAAACCAATTTCAATATCAAAAGGATCATCAAAGCTTGCTGAACTAAATCCATAGCAATTCTCAAGAACCAACCAACCTTCATCAATACTATTTATCAATAATTGGATTCAATCTACTAAAAAGCTAAACAATTTCTGTAAAAAAAAAAAGCTCTTAATATGCAATTACTGTAAGATCATTTCAGTTTCAAAAGGATCAAACTTCAAAGCGTGATGAAGTAAACCCATAGCAAATCTCAAGAACCAAACAACCGTCTGTCGATTCTATGATCAATGATTGGATTCACTCTACTAAAAAGCTACAGACTTTATGCAAGAAAACAGCCCTAAACGATTCTTGAGAGATAATTGAGAGAGACCCAAATAGCCAAATCAATCAGCCACACAACTCCAGAATCAAGATTAAGATTCCAACAGAGAGAAAAGCTTGCTCTGTTCACGAGAAATATACCTGAGGACACCCCAAACGTTCTGAGAGACAAGCCAACGAGCACTTGCGGCAATATCATGCCTATCAGGCTTGGTGACTGTAAGAATCCGAGCAGCAGAAGAAGAATGTTCAAGAACAGTCAAGAAGAAGAAGAAGAAGAAGATGATGAATTGACCAAGTCGAACTTGAAGTTCCATGCTTTGAGTTTAGGGGATGACCGAAACGAATTGAGAAGAGAATATTAAAGAAAAAAAAGTCAACTTCACCAGTCTTCAAGATTGGGTTTCACCTTTTTAAAAATTGAGTCTTATCTCTTTTGGGTTTCTTATCTTCTTGTCTTGAGTATCAGACAAGTTTGGTTTTCCTCTTTGTCGTATGTAATAAAGCAAAGCAGAACTTTATCTAGAAAGCAAGAGCTTGAGTTTGAATATCAATCTCTCTATACGCCACTGGAAGGATCTTTCTCACGCTCTTGGGAGAGAGATTGTTATGAGGCATTTTGATTGATTACTTTTTTAGCTCGGCTCTCTTCAAGAATCAACTAGTAAATTGTGTAATAACGGGTTTATTTCGTAATTACGATTTTCATGAGGACTTGATTGTAAATTTTACCAGAAGAACCGATCAGGAATCGAAAGAAACTGAAGCTAAACCGAACTAAAATTTTATTAGATACCCATTAAATCCAAAACTCTTCTATTTCTATCCTAAACTGAACCGAATCCAAACCATTAAAATTAGGTCTTGATTGGTTCAGCCGCTACCATCCGCAAACGCAGCTTTTGCGGATGATAGCGGTTACGAGTGTTTGACAACAATCACAGAAAATGCATTTTACCGCTTTGTATCGCTCCAAATCGCTCAAATTCAAAAGCTGCTTTCCGCTAGCGTTTTCGGTTGCGGGCGGTTGCGGATGGGTAATAANGATGGATAATAAAAAAAATAAAAAATAAAAAATTAATTTTAAAAATAATAAAAATTAATTTAAAATAATATAAAATATATATAAAATAATTCAATTAATAAAAAAATTTAGTAAATTAAAATTTTTAAAATTAACTATTAAAATT
>OVBI01001032.1:0-44100 GCA_900406495.1 Sisymbrium altissimum | reverse complement strand
TGGTTCTTCTTCTGGTTCATCAGCTATGGTGCTGTCCATGATCATATCAGTTAGATAATTGTCGGTTTTGTGACTCACCAAGATGGAAGCCTAACAAGCAACATCGTAGGATCAATGTACCATATAGTCATATGTGGTATATGCCTATTGCTGACAGATTAAAAAATATATAGAAGGAGAAGACTGCAGCGGCAATAAGATGGCATGCCAAGCACAAAGAAAAAGAGGGAGAAATGTGTCATCCGTTTGATGCAGCAGAGTAGAAATATTTTCAAGATCGACATCCCCGGTTTACCCAAAAAACTTCTAATATTTAGCTACTACTTTAGCGACTATTTTACGACTAATTAAAGATTACAAATATTAGAGAGTAATTAGTGACTTCGTAATTTTAGTTGCAATTTAGTTGTAACATAGTTGCCATTTAGTTGCTAAATTTAGCGATTTGCGACCGATTTGTGTCGTCACATGTATAGTCGTAAATGAGTCGCAATACTAATTAGCGACCAATGAATTTAACGACTAATTATTAGCTACTATGCATTTAGCCGTGAATTAGTCGCAGATCATTGATTTACGGCTATTTTGCAATTCTTTCTGTAGTCGCAATATAGCAAAAGTGGATAGAGTTGGAGAAAAGTAGCAAAGATAAGATGAAAATATATTAATTGTGTCCCAGAAGTATAGCGATGGTTGAACTATTTAAAGGATGAACCGCAACACGATTTACATATCAATTTGTAGCACTGAAGTTAACTTTAATGTTCAAGTGGAATCAAGTCATTTGGGTTTATGAAGCCCAAGTTATTGCCGTTTACTGAAGACAAGTCATTATGACAAATTTATAAAGCCTGAACCGTTTAGCTCCGATTTAAACCTGACTCAAGTTTAATTAGGTTTTTCCCTAGGCACGACTCTCTACACATATAAAAGGAATTTTAAGAGTAGAAACACAGAAGGTACACAACAGCCATGCATAAGCATACACACGCAATAGAGAGAGAGAGAGAGAGAGAGAGAGAGAGANTAGAGAGAGAGAGAGAGAGAGAGAGAGAGAGAGAGAGAGAGAGAGAGAGCCGCAACAACCAAGCAACCACAAAAGCAAAGAGGAAGAACTCAAGGAGAAATCTCCATCCAAGTTTCATTCTTATCATTCTCCTACTTCTACATTGATATATTGTTCCATTGATATTGTTACTGAGATCCTGAACAATACTATCTACTCTTAGTTTTATGATATTCAATCCATTAAACATATTTGTGAATTGATCTCTATGAGTGAGTAGTTATCTTATTATATCTAGGGTTTTTCGAATGTTTTTTATAAGGTGCTAAAATAGTTTTAATCAAACCAGTTTTATATATTGATTTTTCACTTAGGTTGTTTTTAACTGATTTAAATGGAATCACAACCTGTATTTTGCCAAATCAAGACGATATCTGGTAACACTAGTATACCAGAATCGTTGAAATTCTCTGTAGTGAGTAATATGCTTTATTATCCAAATAACCTTTTGGCTAGGACACCTTGTGAAGAAATCTAACTTGAACATACTGCTTGTTTAGCTTGCACTAAAAATTAAAGAGATTTGGATTTAGGTTTATACACAAAAGCGTTGTCATTATCATAATATCATAAGACATCGTATTACCCTGTGTTTAGAGTTCTAGAGTGAATACATACAACCTGGTTGAGTACTTAATTCATATTTATAGTTGCCAATTGAAATTTTCTATGTCTAATATCCTTATCCTTGAATACAACTTAATACGTTTTCTTAACTAGTTTTAGTTTTATTACTGAAGGTTTCTTAAATCCGTTTTCAGCCCTAGTTCTCTGTAGGGATCGATAACCTAAACACTTCAACTGTATACTGTGCACTTGCAGTTAATTTTAAGTGAATAACTTCACCCATCAAGTTTTTCTGGCGTTGTTTCCAGGGAACTTCGGTGTTGATTTCAGATTTGTGTTAGGAATTTTAGTTTTTGTTTTTATTTTGTATTTTGTGACTGATCATGTCTGGTTCTCTAGCTTGTTTTTCGTGTGTTAGTGCATGCAAGGTGCACCAACAAGGAGTAATGCAAAGGAAATATATTTAAAAAAAAAAAAAAACAAGTAGGAAGATCCATATAAAAGACTCGGGTCTGCCGACCCAACTTTGAGTCTACCGACCTTGAGCTCAACGATACCCTACTTAGAAAGTCAACTAAGAGAAATCGGAAGAAGAAGGAGAAGAGAAGGATGGCTGAAGTTCAGTTTAATACCAAAGGAGAAAGAAATGATGATGATGGACATCAATTAGATGGAGAAGGAAACATATTTGAAGATAACATTGAGAAATTTAGAAGATGAACACAAACCTGATGAGTACTTCTTAAACAAGTCACATATTGTACTGCCATATGTTGGAAGCAAGGGTCATGAATTGAAGAACAACATATTATCTTCTGTTCGGGATAGGCAGCTCAATGAATTGAAGAGAGAGAATCTGATGGGCCACATTGAGGCACTTGAAGACCTTGTTGAAAACATGAATGCATAGGGAGTATCTAAAGAATGGTTGTGCTGTAAGTTATTCCCTCATTCACTTGCACACAAGGCTTTAAACTGGTTCAAGCAGCTTAAACCTGGATCATTGAAGGACTGGAGCGAAGCAAGGAAGGAATTCATAAACCAGTTCTTTGATGAAGCCAAATCAGACGAGATAAGGAAGCAAATATCCACCTACACTTAGGAGGTAGATTAAACTTTTAATGACACTTGGGAGATATTCAGTCAATACTTGAAGGAATGCCCCCACCATGATTTTTCAAATTCACAAATTGTGAGTACTTTCTTTATAGGATTACGATGGGAACATAAATGTGCACTCGACTCAGTAAGTGAAGGTACTTTTAGAGGACAAATGCATACTGGAACGCTCAAGGTAATTGAGAAGTTCGCGAAGAGTAGTAGTGTTATCCAAATGACCAATGGAGAAGGTGTATCAAACAACTCTCAAGCTCAACAAATAACTGAATTGTAAGGTATGATGGAGCAGATGCTAATGAAGAAAAGAAGAGGAGTCAACTCTCTATAGGAAGAGTACATGGAGGAAGGACCCACTGAAGAAGTAAATTTTGTAGGAGGTAATGGATATAGACTAAGGAACAATTAAAGGTATGGAAATCAAAGCTCAAGACCATACAATAATCAATACAACTGGAGGAACAACCAATAACAGTAACCACGGCCACAGAAAGGAGGATATAAGCAATTTGGTCAACCTCAAAAACAACAAAAACAAGGAGGCCTCATGATTCCTGATCATAAAGATAACATGCTTCAATAGATTCTTGAGGGACAACAAAAGAGCATTGTTGAATTTAATGGAACGATAATTCTATCTATGAAGATTTTAACAGCAATATAGAAGGTATCAAAACTCATGTAAGACAACTGGAGACATAAGTTGCACAAACCGCAGAAGCAGTGAAGAGATCTGAAGGAATTCTACCAGGAAAAACCAATGTGATTCCAAAGATATTTGTCCAATCAGTCAACTTAAGGAGTGGAAAGAAGTTAGAACTTATTGTGAGGAAAGGATTGACCACCAAAGACCACATTATGCTATAAGAAATGAAATATGAAATCGCAGCTGAAGGAAAGTCGATCGACTTCAGACGACAGTCGACCGACCTTAGGGAAACGAATGAGAAGTCAACCGATCCTATCAAAGTCGACTGATCCAGTGTTGGGATTTGTACTGGTTTAAAAACTATTTTATAAACATATTCACAAATTCAATCGCGAGAAAACGTGCAAATACTAGAATTGAATATAAAATTAAGATCTCGAATATACCTGTATGTTTTGCAGTGGAATGAAAAATGAGACAGTTTGAGATGTCTTTGCGCTCCAAGTGTCGCGCCTATACCGATATCCACGCACACTCAAACGGTGGATCGGACGGGATGCTAGTGCCGTTGAGATCGAATCTCGGGTGGTTCAAGACATCAAGTTCGCCTCATGGCTGAGTAAATCCGACAGATGCAACAATGAGTGGTTCGAAGCTGGAATACACTACTGATAGGAATCTGGGGATGCTCACTGAGCAAAACAGAGCAATGGTGGGGCATGAGCATGAGGTGAACAATCCACTCAGGAAAATGGAGGTTAGAGAGCATTTTCTCCAGGAAAAAGACCAGAAGAATCATTTGTCTCGAGTCAGATACACCATGTATCGGAATCATTTGCGAGTTACTCGGGACTTCAGCCTTTCTGACCGTTCCGCGCATGGTCCGACACGAGCCAACATGGAGCAACGTCAGGAACCACGATCAGATGACAACTTTCACCGGGCCAAACTCGTTATTCACCGTCCAACTTGGCCAGATATTGAGATTAATCGAGTCAGAATGCCCATGGCACGGAATGGATTGGGAGATGATCGAGACAGCATCAGTTTGGACCGTACCGAAATCGTGTGTTTGCCCGATGCTAGTTCAGCTCACCGGGATGACCTCAGATCAAGCAACCATCATGACTTCTTCCGGGCTAAACAAGATGGAGAACGTTTGTCTTGAGTCACATTCCACTTTGCTCGGGATAAAACCACCGATTATCGAGACTTCAGCATATCCGATCATATTGCGTCCCGTGCACCGTTCGCGTCTCGATCCGACAGGGCTAAACCCCGATTTTCAACAATCTATTTCAACTTGCATGATCCAAACTTGTTTTCTCTGGGGCAAAACTTCACCATACGTCCCATTAGAGATCTAATGAAGATGGGTCATGGGACTTTCCCTTTTGACCGAGCCAAACTTCTTTTGCTCGATGATGATCACGTTTCACCGAACCAAACGCAGGATCGACCGGGAAAACTTCTAGCGCGCGAGTAGCTGAAGGGTCAAATCCAGCAAACCACGTCAAAATGAAGCCCAAGAGTCATTTGAATCATTTATTTCGGTCTTCGTCAATTATTTGTATTTCCTAAGTCATTTTAATTAATTCTTTCATGCGTTACTAGGCTATATGTATGCCTAGTCCGTCCAAGGCAAAAACAACCTTCTTTTTACTTAATCAAATTTGATTTTCAGAGAATTCTTTCTCTTTTGTTCTTTGTTGAACAGCTTAGTTGTTTGGTGAGACATATCCAATCAACACCCCCTTCTCTAATGTCTTGGCGCGTCATATCCAGGGCTAGCAAAGGGTTTGGAATACCAGGAGACTTCCGCATCTTCTGACGGTCCAATTTAATCCACCCAGCTCTGTGAAGTGCTAGTAGCCTTCTCAGTTCATATCCAACCTCAATACCATATTTTCAAGTGCAATTCCTTGGGAGAATCTCATCAACTACTACCTCAGATGCAGTTACTTTTTGTCTATTGATGAGATCCTCCCTAGATCGGCACTCTGTGAGGTTGAGTAAGGATAGAGTTGTGGCTGATGAAGCCGTGGTGATGGATGAGTGAATGATGATTGAATGGTTTGAACCAGAAACTTGGGGAAAGAGTTTCTGAAACCAGCTTAATCTCTTATGGATATGACTCACCAAAAGAAACTAAGGATTTTGCTGGATATGACTCACCAACAAGATGATCCAAAACTTTAAAAGAGATTTTGATTAAAAAAAGGCTGGATAAGTTTTACAAATGATTGTAGAAGAGAATATAAAGAGAAGTAAGAGATATGGGGAAGTGAAGTAGTCTTGGAACAGGCTCCAAGACTAAATCACATTAAACACAGAAGACTAAATTCAAATTTGAAAACACACGGTTTGACTGGCTTTCGTCAAAATATGTCTAGGTGCGGATTTAGGTAGACCTTCCTGAAACTGAGTAAGAGCTTCCCGAATCTGACATTATGGAAAGGTCTCCTGAATCCGAACACTTCCTTATGGAATTGGGTCTTGATCAATAAATGGGTGATTTGGAAGTAATCTAATTGCCTCATTAAAAAACCTTCTTTGGAAAACCTAGTGGGACAAAACCAAAGTAAGGGAAAAAGAGTACAAATGGATCACTTGCCCATTTGTCGATTTCCTTAATCTTGAATCAGAACCAAAAGTAATGGTTTGATCGACACCACGCACGTCTATGTAGGCTTTGCAGAATCTGACCGTTGTCTTCTTAATTTGTGTAGGCCTTCCGGAATCCTTGTGATAGCTTCCTGATTTGTGTAGACCTTCTGGAATCTGAACAATAGCTTCCTGAAAACGAGTTGTAAGTCCTTTTGGTGCAGCTAAAGCTTCGTCAGCTACAAGCTCATCCTCAGCTACAAGCTTGTTTCCTTTTGGTTCATGCTCCATGATTTTAGTACTGGTCATGATCATATCATCTATACACTCGAAAAGTCTGTCTGTCTAGTCTATAGTCAACTCTAGTTAGTAGAGTATGTTGAGTCTGCATAGTCTATTGAGTCTATATATGTTTAGAATAATTTCTATTATGTGGAGGATTGTTACAACCAAATTTTATAAGTTTTTTGCGCTGGGTAAAAATTTGGATTAATGTGATGAGAAGTTTGGTAAATTGGGAAAGGATAAATCATAAAGATTGAACCTATAAAATTGGATAAATTTAAACCATAAAAAATTGTATCCAAATAATTAGGAAATACTTCTAGATAATTATGGAAAATTTATGTTTCTCTTTATTTGGAGGAAAAGAAAAATATCCATAAACCATTATTTTCTATTTTCGTATAAGTTTAGATTGTAAATCAAGTTATTCCTCCTATATAAATATATGTCTCATCTATTTGAATAAATGATTCTGATCATCTGGTCAAAAGCTTTAAGAGCAAATAAAAAATTTCCATCAATCTCTCTCGTCTCTTTTTAATATCATAAGTATCTCGAGAGTATTCGTAGATTTTTAAGTTCACATATTCTGTTTTGATCGTTGTATCATGGGATTCAAAAATCGCAACAGAACCCTCACACATTCCGGACGATTTATTAAGTTAAGGAAAGAGATCAAATCTCAACTCCGTGTTTTGTCTTCTTTTCTAAAAACATTTTTAAGGTCTTGTTTCAATACATTATCTTAATCTTGCTGTTTTATTCTATCATTTTTGTTTTGTAATTTCAATCTGGATTTTCGCGGTCTTACAACGACTATAGTCCAGGTATGTTTGTCTATAGTTTTTGTAGGAAGGTTATGGATTTTTCACAAGTCTTTTAACAAAGAAACATTTGATATTTGGTTGTTATTTAACTTTTATAGTTAAAACCATTTGATGTTTGATCCTCTTGATTTTTTGTTGCTAATACCATTTGAATTTTTGTTAAACATGGGTCTATTCTACATGTGCATGTCTCTTACAATAACATAAAATGGAACGATCTTTAGCCTCCATTGTGTTAACATAAATTTTCATTTCCCATAAAAGATTTTCCATTTACTTAAAACAGATCAATAGAATACTAAGTAGAAAATAAGTAAAGCAACTACAATCTTCAACTCAACTAAATAGCACACTTTTCCGACTTTTTTTATCTTCTCTCTATTTCTAAGTCACAGTACCAATAAATCCATCAGCATTTCATAATAAATATATCATCAAATATAAATAAACCTAATAATACTTATAAATTCTATCATCATATCTACCACCATCAATAAATTAGCGTCATATCAGAAAAAAAATCGACAATCACTCAATTTAGGAGGTGTTATTGGATAGTGTAATTTATTGAATTGAATGTATTTTAAATTCAGGATAAAATTCAGCATTATTAGATTAAGTATTTGTCAGATAGAATTAGAAATACATTAAAATCTCTTGTTATTCAATATTTAGTTGATTTGTTTGGATTTCAGTTACGATGGATTTTAATAGAATCTTATATCAAAAATAAGATTAAAATAAATACCACACTTTTGTATTCTGAAGTATTTCTAAATCCATTAGAGACTTCAACCAACTCTAACAAAAAACTCCTAATTTTAATTACATTAAAATACACTGGATTCTTAATACAATAACACCTCCTTAATCTCCTAATGAAGACGAAAATACTTGACTTGTTCATTTAAGTCATGTGTCCATCCATATGAGCATCCACTAAGCATATATGGGAGAACGATAAAGCCAACTTGTTATTTCCATCCCACCACTCTGATATGCCTTAGTTTGATTATATCGTAGTCATTATAAGAGTCAAAAGAGTAATAACACTCTATTGCTTAGTTAAAGCGAAGGCTAAGAAGAATAGAAAATCGACATAATAAACATTAGCATTATGTAGAATAAGCTCTTTGTAAAGTCCCTGATGCACTTGTAGTTGTAGCTAGTGCGGGAGAGAACACTAAGATAGATTGAAATGGTAAGAAGGAATGCCGTCCGTCTTTTAGTTCCGTCTAGCCAATCTTCTAATGTGATTGGTAGGGCTGGTTCAATAAGAAGTAAAACTCAAATGTGGGCTTGGCTGGTTTTAAAGCAGTTAGTGTTGCAGTTGTTTTTAAAAAACCAAATTGATTCAGACCAGACAAAAAATGCTGGGCCACCATAATGAATTTAACACAAGTGCTCAACGTGGCTTTGATATCCAAATGCTAGACAATACATATAGAAGCTAAGAAACATATAAACAATTGTGACAAGATCATGTGAAGAAAATCATGTGATCTTTCGTTTCCTCGAAATAGCTGTTCTATTTGATGAATCTTGCTTGTGTGCTTCAACCATTGAATACACCTGCACGCAACCGCCATTTACTTGCTTTTAAACATGGAATTCTCGAATCAAAAAATCATGTATAACCCTAAGAACGAATGACAAAACTGACAGCCCTAATCAATTTTCGCAAGCACAAGCCAAAACCTATGAAAATGTTGTCTATTTTAAAATTTGTTCCTTCTCAAGAATCACATATTCATATCCAAGGATAACGCATTTTATATGATCAAATCAGGGAAAGGAGATACCTTTCTAACAGCCGACGTCAGTCCCATGGTAGAAAGAACATCACTGTCCACACACTTCCATGTCAGATTGTCTTTTGCCTGATCTTTGAACAGATCAATAGTTCTACCGTCTGTGACAGAGAAGAAAGTAGCTTATTGTCTAGATCCCGACTACAAATACGTCCAGTAGAAGAAAACCGAGAAAGAAAGAAATATATAGTGGTCAAACCTGTAAGTTGTACGACTAATAGCTCCACATAAAATTTTCGACGTATGTGTGTGAAGATATGGACGAATTCTCCAAGTTCTTTTCTTGAAACTATAGTGCATGTTTCCTTGGGTTCTACATGAAATGCTTCTTTAAGGTAGAGATTGATGGCCTTCCTCCTTGCTACCGAACCAGCTTCCTCATCCAATATAACAGATGGGAACTCCCAAAGACCAGCAAGCAGACCCTCTTCGGGTCTCTTTACAAGAACAAATCTACCTCCTGACTGGTTCTTCTCCTGATTCAGTATTTCCAAAACACATACGCAACAAAAGTCCTGCCTAGGCTTGGCCTTGACCACTTTTGTAGGATAATCTGTCACGGGAGTGCTTCTATTTTCCTGGAAAAGCGAATATGCACGGCATTGGCTGGAAACAGGACAAGAAGAGCAACTTGGCTTTGACACAGAGCATAGAGTCGCACCAAGTTCCATCAGAGATTGGTTGAAATCTCCAGGACGTGAAGGATCTACAAGCTGTGCAGCTAGTTTCCTGACAAAAAAAAAAATGTATCTGTTTATCCCCTCTCTTGTTATTGTCTTAACAACAGCAAATGCAAAAGTTTATTCACCAGAAATTCTTGACGGTAAGCCGGTCTTTCGGATTAGCTGAGATTGCCTTTAGCCTGGCAAGCACTCTTATTACGTTACCATCAACAACAGGTACCGCCTGGAACAGAACAAGTGCCAAAAGTTTACTTGAGTGTCTTATGTTTATGACTGAAATATAAATAGATACACCTCATTAAAAGCAATTGAGGCAATTGCTCCAGCTGTGTACTCTCCTATTCCTTTAACTTTCATCAAGCTAGACGCTTTATTAGGAAAACCCTCCTTCCCTGCAACAACCATCTTTGCTCCCTACGAGAATCAAGACCAGAAATAAAGCATTACGACGATATTTAGCGAAAGAATCAACTAGTGTCAAACCCCGGATGCAGAAGTGTATTCACCTCTAAGAGAAAACGTGCCCGCCGGTAGTACCCCAGACCTGCCCACATTTCGTTTACCTCCTGCAGCGCCAAGAACTCAATTTGTTTAGCAACTCAATTTTTCATCATAGAGTACTTACTTTCCCTACTAATGACGGGAAATGCAGAGAAAACTCAAAAAGATTAAGCCTTTACTTCCTAGTTATTGCTCACAAGTCTTTACCAAAAAACACAAGCACATAGGGCGATTCAACTGGGACATCTGTATGGTTTATCCACAATTTCCAAGACCGAAAACGCAGACACTCTTTACAAAGGAGCCAATTTCCCAAAACATAGACAAGCAAGCAACCGCATAACAAAAGACAAAAAAAGAAAGCTCTTTCTTTATTTAACTTTTTCTCATGCCTCTGAAAGAACAAACTCAAATGGTGTGGCATAAACTAGAAAATAGAGACTAATAGCGTAATGAGTAAGTAAATAAAAACCAAAACCGAAACGATTAAGCCTTCACTTCCTAGTTAGTGCAAATTGAACATTCTAGAGTTTTTTTCCCCAATATCCGACGTAGCAAAAGTGAAAACACAGACTCTCTTTACCATGTAGCCAATTTGCCAAAACAATGATACGCACATAACCCAAGAAGAAAAAAAAGCTCTTTCTTCATCTAAAAAAGATAAGATAATGCAAAGGAAAACCAAAAAGATTACGCCTTTACTTCCGATTAGCACTTCACACAGGATTGATTCTCTAGCAAACATATAAGGATTTGAACTCACATAGTCCATTGAGAAAAAGAAAAAAAGACACTCT
Organism: Sisymbrium altissimum; assembly: GCA_900406495.1. Lineage (NCBI taxonomy): Eukaryota > Viridiplantae > Streptophyta > Magnoliopsida > Brassicales > Brassicaceae > Sisymbrium > Sisymbrium altissimum. The sequence continues at coordinate 33,194 of OVBI01001032.1, read as the reverse complement.
TTAACAGTGACAAGCAATGAACCACTTAAGACAAGAAAGGAAAGAACTTTCTTCATCTAATTGATTCTTTCAATACGAAATGAGAAAGAATCACCTCAAGGGAAGCTTGAGCAAGGTCGTAGATAGTGGGCCATTTATGCATCCAACGTTTGTAGTACTCCATTACAGTCTGAACCCTAGTTTGCTGCAACATAATCTCCGATACCCAAACCTCATAAGCTCGTCTCTCCTTTTCACTTTCACTCCTTCTCTTCCTCCAAGGAAGATCTCGCTGATTCTCATCGTACCAGTCAAGAAGAGACATTCTGATTTTCTGGGTCTCCTTTTCGCTAAAGAGATCCTCCATATCTCCTATGAGGGGTTCTTCTTCTTCTTTCTTCTGCCGACACTTTCTCCTCAGATTCTCGCGAGGCCCGGAAGAATGGGACATCGTTTTTCTCTCGAAGCTTGGAGATTTGCAATGGACACTCAGAGTGGTCTTTGGATTTTGTCTCTTTGAAGCGACCGTTGATCTTTCAAATGTAGGGTTTATTAGACGCACGCTAAGGGAAAAAAGTGTCATTCAATTCGCACATTTGAGGAAGATGAGGGAGCAGAAATGTCTATTTTACTCTTTATTTATGAAATATGATGAAATAATACGTTTCGGTTATTTGAACTGGTCACCTCTGTCGCAAAAATATTCCAAACCACTCTACCACACCAGGAAAATGATCATTTAAATTTTTCATGTATTTAAAATTAAACTTTTATTCGGACACTAATCTCTATTACCTCTCTGTACAACAGAGAAATCTCTGATGCCCTTATTATAAAACTTCATTTCTTTTTTGTTTTCTTTTAAATCGAAAAGGAAGGAAAAGACGAGAAATGATTTAATGAATGAAAAGAATTACGAAAGAACCAAAGCGAATCGGGTTTATTTATCAACCTGTTTCCAAACAGATCTGAAATGGCTACCCGACCGGCTCCACTCAAAACGAACCAAAGGAAACCCTAAATCCCGACAAATTTCCCCTTTCCGAAATGGACCTTTCGTAACTTCTTTCTCATTTCTTCTTCTTCGTCTCCGAAGAATCTTCTTCTTCTTCTTCTTGTCTCCGTGGAATCTTCTTCTTCTTCTTCTTCCAAAAGTCAAGTACTACTCAATCAAAGCTTCTTCTTCTTCTAATTCGATCACTCCTCTTGTGAACCTCTTCTTGTTAGTCAACCAAAATCTCCTCCCTCCGGTGACCTTACTTAAATTGGGCTCAGGTAATCCAATTATAGTGTTATTGTTCAGTGCGAAATGTTTGTAGTTGTTGTTCTTAAGAATGCTGAAAATATCAGAGAATTCCGGTTGATTTAGTCGATCTCTTCAACCCTTGAGTTAATGTTTGTGTTTCTTCTTTCATTGCCATAAATGAACCTGTTTAGTGTTTGTGTTTAGTAGGATGGGAAGCGTAAGAGTAATAAACAGAGTGGAAGCGTCCGTAAGAAGGGAAAACCATTAAAACACTACTCCGGGTCCCTCTACTCCACCTCCAGTCGTAGTGGAGCATGAAACGACTATTTGGGACTCCGACTCCAGTGATGGTGGGTCTGAAAATGAAGAAATCTCTTCAACATTAAAGGTATGTAGTTAGTTAGTAATTAGTTTTTTGAAAAAAGGAATTTGTCATTTGAAGTAGGGAATTTATTAGTTATATCGAGTTTGGAGGGAGTTTGGAATAGTAACAGCAACCGATAATACATAGGAGAAGTAGCATAGTTTGAATTTGGTATGGACACTAAGAATGGACTAAGAACTAATAGGTTTAACTATTAGGCGTGGGCAACTAAAAATGATTAGGAATAACTATGTAGGTGTTGCCAACTAAGAATGACTATGATTAACTAAAGTGAAAATGTATTTGTTTTGCAGGATGCCGAAGCAGAGCAACCTTTGGAATTTTTCTTCGACAACAGCCAGTATACGAAGCCATGTAAGATACAGACAAGGTGTGATGTGTACAAGACTGTCAAGCTCTTTAAGTTGAAGAAGTTTGCCACTGAATTGGCATGGTTCAAAAGGCATCCTCAGTTTCATCACTTCTTCCACATGGGTGAGGAAAAAAAACCGGAAGCTGCAGGGTCTTTGGATGCTACTTCTTCGGACAGTTGTGACTGAGGAGAAGACAATTCGGTGGTTTTTGGTTAATGGAGTTCCCATACGTTACTCGTTGAGAGAGCATGCCTTCACATAAGAAGTTGGGGAGTAATAAGTTCAGGGATAGGCATTTTAAGAAAGTAAAAGTAGTAACCATCGGAAAAGTGAAAGAGAAGCTACTATCGATGCCGGAATGTGGAGAGAGGTTGCAAATGGCTGTACTGTATTTCCTAGGCACGGTTTTGAGAGGAACCACGAAGGTGCAAAGCCCTATAGATCCCTTCATTCTGCGAATTGTGGATGAACTCTATGTCTGTGAGACATTTCCATGGGGGCGGCTGACCTTTGAACATGCTGTGAAGGCGATTGATCACGTGAAGTATCTTATGAAAGGCACAGCAAAGAAGACATACACTTTTTCTGGATTCATAATTCCTTTGGAGGTATAAGTTAAATTTCAATACTTTAGTGTAGGTTTAAATTGTGATAACTATAATAGAATGTAGGGCTGAATATAACTTATGGTTTCAATGTTATTTTTGTAAGTTCTGGCATTTGAATGTATTCGAAGTCTCTCGAAAAAATTCAGAGATCCAGTCATAGGACATCTTGATGAATACCCACGAATGTGTAAGGACAAATTCGTTAGTAGTGGCATGAGAGGCTTTCCACTAGAAGATATTTATGATGCGCTTGGAGGAACTAAGGTTAGTATTTATCTATTTATAATTTTGGTCAGTATTTTTGTTGTAATGTTATGTTATAATTGATATTTGTTTGAATGTCAGGAAATACAAAGTATTTTGGTTCCTTCTTTGGATGAAAAACCTATAATGGCGCGCATCATAAGAGAGGATCCAGATGATGAAGACGATGGAGGACCTAGTGGCATTTGGAATGAGCGTCTCAGTATAGAGCAGAAGACAATTTGGTGGAGAGAACTGTACGAGTTAGATATGGGTGCACGTGTATTCTCTAGTAAGAAAGAGGCTGTGGAGGAAGCTGAAGAGGGGGAATCTGCTTTTGAAGAGAGGATGATGAAAATTTTGGAAGAGAGGGATGATGAAATGAAGAAGAGGCTTGGTGAGTATGAAAAAAAGATTGCGAAGATGAGGAAATTCCAGTGTGTTTTTAAGAAGAAGTATAGTGCATTGGAAAAGAAGTGTAGTGCATTGGGAAAGAAGTGTAGTGCATTGGAAAAGAAGTGTAGTGCATTGGAAGACAGATGGGGTGGAGATAGAGAGGTTGATAACATGGACTGGGGTGGAGATCATGGTGGGTTTGAAAGACAAGAAAACGATGGCTTTGAGAGACAAGAGAACGAAGAGAAAGAGGAGGAGCAGGAACAAGAGGATAAAGTAGATGAGGAAGAGAAAGAGGAGGAGGAAGATAAAGGTGAGGAAGATAAAGGCGTGGAGGAAGAGAATGGTGAAGAAGAGAAAGGTGAGGAAGAGAAAGAGGAGGAGGAAGAGAAAGAGGAGGAGGAAGAGAAATCTGAGGAAGGTAAAGTGGAGGAGGAAGAGAAATGTGAGGAGGAGAAAGAAGGAGAGAAAGAGGCTGAGGAAGAAAAAGAGGAGGAGGAAGAGAAAGCTGAGGAAGATAAAGGCATGGAGGAAGAGAAAGGTGAGGAAGAGAAAGAGGAGGGAGAAGAGAAATCTGAGGAAGATAAAGAGGAGGAGGAAGAGAAATGTGAGGAGGAGAAAGAAGGAGAAAAAGCCGTGGTTGAGAAAGAGAAAGAGGCTGAGGAAGAGAACGAGGAGGAGGAAGAGAAATGTGAGGAAGAGAAAGAGGAGGAGGAAGAGAATGGTGAGGAAGAGAAAGGCGTGGAAGAGAAAGAGGAGGAAGAGGAGAAAGTGAAAGAAGTGGTTGAGGAAGAGAAAGAGGCTGAGGAAGAGAAATGTGTGGAAGAGGAGAAAGCTGAGAAGGAGAAAGAAAGAGAGAAAGCCGTGGAAGAAGAGAAAGAGAAAGAAGTGGTTGAGGAAGAATTAGATGATTTTGATCCAGCGTGGGCTTTGGTTCCTTATGAAGGGGAGATTGCGGTTGAAGGTGGAGAAGAGAAAGAAATGGTTGAAGATGAAGAGAAAGCTGATTCTCCAGCGAAGAAGATAGGTACACCGAGGAAAGTAGATTCTCCAGAGAAGAAGAGAGGTAGACCAAGGAAAGTAGATTCTCCACCGAAGAAGAGAGGTAGACCAAGGAAGGAGAAAGTAGATGAAGAGAAAGACGCCATTCCTAGAGTGAAGAGAAAGACTGTACCATCTCAGTGGAAGCAGTCTCCTTTTACTGAAGGTAAAACCGAGGAGCAACCGAAGGAGAAGAAACAAAGGGCCAAGAAGAATAAGGTTTAGATGTTTTTAAGGTTGTAAGTTAGTTTGGAACGGTTGTTTTGTGTGTTTGGATATTTCACATTTCTGGATTTTTTATGTTGATTATTTAATGATTTATGTATGTTTGTTGTGTGTGAGATGTTTGAATTATTGTTTGAGTGTTGGTTGTTTTGAAACAGGTTTGGGTAACTAGAAATCTTAGGTATGACTATGTCGAAAAATTTATATTACCACTAGACTTATTAGGTACAACTATAACATACGAAAAATATGGGTATTTAAAACGTGGCGCCGTCATTATTTTTAAAATTTGGGTATTTAAAACGTGGCGCCGTCATTATTAAACAATAATAAAAAATTTACTCATAGTTGTACTTCGGTTATGGGTTGTCCATGTCAACATATAATTATATTTTGACACTTTTTTTCAGTTTTTTTAGTTAAACCATGGGAGACTAAATGTTTTTGTAGTTGTACTTGGCATAGTAGAATATTAAACAATATTTTCTATATTTACATATTGTAAAATATCATAAAAAAACAAAATTTGTTTCTTTTTCCTAATAATGATGGTATCAATGTTACACTTCCCACACAGTCATTAGTTTGTTTGGAAAAACTAACAATAAGTATAATTTTTTTTTTTTTGCACAAACTAACTAACAATAAGTCTAATATTTCTATTTACTTAGTTATTTCTAGTTAATCTAATTATTCTAGTTTTTAACAATTATTATAAACTTTAAAGTAATGATACTTTTTAATACTTAGTTATCTTTAGTTAATCTAATTGTCTCAAATACATATAGTTGTCCCAAGATAACCTAATTGACCCACATACACATAATTGTCCCAAGACAACCTAATTGTCCAGAATTCAAATAGTTGTCCCAAGACAACCTAGTAGTCCCAATATAACATAGTTGACCTAATAGTTCAAGTAGTACAATTTAAAAAGATACAACCATGATTTCAACATATAAACCGTCACACCTGCAGTATATGAGAACAGAATATACACCTTTATTCTTCAGTACTACCATTTCCAACGCTGAGATTAAACCATTAGACGCAGTAGTACCATTCTTCAGTACTACCATTTCCCAACCTCCACCTCTTCCTCTTCTTCCTCTTCCTCTTCTTCCTCTTCTTCCTCTTCTTCCTCTTCCTCTTCCTCTTCCACGATGTTCTCCAGCTGATGGGAATCTTTTCTGTTGCGGTTTTCCTTTCTTTGGCTCATATTCTGGAGGGTGAACTACTTTTTCACGAATCTCTTCAGGTACAACCCACTCAGACATATGAGGAACAAGATAAATTGTTCTGCTGTATCCAATGCCCATTGCTCCACCAAATAATACTTGGAGCAAAACTCTTGTAGATGAAGTTCCCTACCTCTGCTCATATGGATGACAGCAGCAACTCCATGTACACATGGGAATCTATCTATATCAAAATACTTGCAAGGACAAGTTTTCCTAATCATATCAACCAAATAATTTTTCCCATCAAGCCCAATCACATTGTATTCATGGCGATAACTGTTTAACTCTTGTAACATGAGTTTCTTTCCAATAGCACATCTTTTATCCATTTCGTTCTCCACTAAAGGCACAAGCTTTTGTGATATTGGGACTTTGCCGGCATCCTGCCTATGTTTGTTCCACCATTCAGCCAATATTGTATTTGGATGTTGTTGGTCTCGGGCATGGGCCAGGAATCCAGGGATCTTCCCATATTGAAATAGAAGTCCCATATTCGACCATTTTAATAAGTCCTTTGTTAACCAGAGATCTAGTAGAGATTATACTTCTCCATCCATAAGATAGAAAGTGTGATTTAATCGGATCTAGAGGATCCAAAGCCCGATAATATCGTTCTTTAAAAACTTTTGCAGATAGAGAATCTGGATGGTCAATTAAGCGCTATAACTGTTTTGCCAAGAGGGCTGTATTGAAATCTTTTATAACACGGAAACCAAGTCCTCCATCACACTTGTCCCTACATAATTTATCCCATGATTTCCAATGAAGACCTCTCTGGGTTGTTCCCGTACTCTACCAAAATTGAGCCACAACATTTGTGAGTTTCTTATAAATCGATTTTGGTAACCTAAAACATGACATAACGTGTGTCGGTAAAGCTGTTGCTACCGATTTGATCAGAATTTCCTTTCCACCCTTCATTAAAAACCTGAGAGTCCAACCATTCACCCTGGTATGAAGTCTTTCTTGCAAGAAACCAAATATTGGGGACTTAGCCCCACCTAAACTTTCAGGGATACCTAAATAAGATCCCATTCCTCCCATTTTTGTAATTCCTAGTGTCTGTTTCAACTCATCTTGTACCGTGGGGTCAACCTTGTGTCCAAACTGAAATGATGACTTGTCAAAATTTATTTGTTGGCCAGAAACTCTTTCATACTCCTTTAAAATCCCTATAAACACATTACACTCCTCCTTGGTTGCGCGACAGAAAAATAAGCCATCATATGCAAATAGTAAATGTGAAATAGCAAGGCTTGTCCGTGCCACTTTCATTCCTGTGACCAATTTTTCCCTCTCTGCCCGTCTAATGTTTGCGATAAAAGCCTTTGTACATAAGATAAACAGATATGGAGACAGATGATCTCCTTATCGGAGACCCCGTTTTGGGTAAATCCTCCCTTTCGGCTGCCCATTTAAAAGTACCCGATACTGAACTGATGTTACACACCACATTATCCCGGAAATCCAATTATGTGAGAATCCCATTTTTCGAAGTATATTTTCTATAAATTAACATTCAACACGATCGTAAGCCTTACTCATATCCGTTTTGATGGCCATAAACTTATCTTTACAAGACGGGTTTGTTCGCAACCCATGAAACATCTCCTGTGCTATTAAAACATTATCCGAAATTAGACGCCCTGCAACAAAAGCTGATTGAGTCTCCGAAATTAGATCTGGTAAAAGCCTTTTTAGTCTCTGACATAGAACCTTTGATATTATTTTATATACCACATTACATAAACTAATTGGCCTTAATTCAGTCATGCGACTTGGCCTGACAGTTTTTGGAATTAAACAGATATTAGTTATATTTAACCTTGGGTCAAAATATCCAGTCCGAAATTTATTGACAAAAGTCTGATCTTCCCCTCCTGATGGTAGTCCCCATCCTTTTGTAATAGTTTCCATAAAACCATCCTTCCCTATCCACCTTTTATCAAACCGAAAGTGGTTCCCTTTTCGTGGAACTTGATCCTCGATAGATGCAAACAAAGGTCGATGGTCGGATCACACCATTCCTAAATATTCGACAAAAGAGAAAGAGAATAAAACATGCCACTCCGCATTAGCAAGTGCACGATCTAGCCGACATCGAATAATCTGTCCCCCTCTTCTACCCCGCCAAGAGAATTTATTACCTTTAGATTGGAAGTCCATAAGGCCACAATTTTCAATCATATTATTAAAAGGTATAAATGTAGATGCATGTCTAAGTGGTCCGCCCTCTTTTTCATGGTTTCGGGTAATTTCATTTAAATCCTCAATAATAAACCACGGATCCATACGTGTTAAGCCTGTTCGAGTTAAATGTTCCCAGACCTGTTCTCGTTTCTGTTGAACTGGGTCTCCATAAACAAATGATAAGAAAATCTTTTTCCCTTGAAACTCCGCTTATATATCTATCATTCGATTGTTTTTGAATATATTATCGTAACTTTGTATGTCGAATCATAAAACAACGCGAGACCTCCACTTGCTCCGACAGGTTCCACTGTATTAAGATATGAATAACCAAAATGTCCTTTGAATTTTTCCATGAAAGTTAATTGTTGTTTGGTTTATGAGAGAAACAAAAATTCTGGTTTATTTTTAAACCATATTTTCCGTAAATAACTTATTGTCCATTTACTACTAAGACCTTGACAATTCCAACTTAGTATCCTCTTCCGGCCACCAATATTATAAATGTTAAATCACATCCGGGTATGAAACAACCCGCAATTTCAAATCGTATATCGTTAATATAGACCTCAAAAAATAAATCACCATAATTGGATTGTGAAAATAAACTACCTCATCACCTCGAATCGGAAAACAAAAAGAGTAATAAAGACCCGAAAACAAAGCCCATGTATAATTAAATACAGCATCACATATATCAAATAAAGAAATACTTTTAAATCTCTTCTTCTGCAACCATCCGTGGTTATAAAACGTGAGACAAAACCTTTGACTTGTAAAAGAACATAATAAATTACAGCGATCCAAAAACTGAAGCTTCCTAATCATCGTCCTCATAAACCGAATATAAACCATCAAAAAGAAAACTTGGTTTTCATTCAAAACAGATTTAAGGAACCAGAGAACTTTATTCATCCACTGCAAATATGGACACTTCGTGTTCGTCACAGCAAGGCAACAGCACCGGAAAGGATTGATATTACTGAACCAAAACCAAAGAACAAGAAGGAGAATCTGATTTATACAAGATGATCTCTGCAATCTCAGTTTTATCAATCTAACTCGGTATTCCGTTTAATAAAACAAACAAACTCCCACATAAAACAGAAATCTAAATGATAATAGAAACCCGATATCAAGGCCCATCTAGAATAAACAGCAGCATCACGTGTATCAAACATTGACAATCTTTTAAAACTCTGCTTCTGCAATACCATCAGCAAACGCCCACGATTATAAAACCTGAGACAAAAACTTTAACCTACAGACGAACTTAATAAGGCACCACGAAGCTCGATCCCAGGAATAAAATTAAAAAACTGATTCTTCCAACACTTCGTCCTCAGAAACAAAGTATAGTCGACAGAAATCATCATAAAGTAAACTTGGCATTCATGGGAAACAGATTTAATGGAAATCCAGAAAACTTTATTCATCCTCAGAAAATATGAAAACCTCGTGTTTATCACAACAGGGCAACCGCAACAAAATGGAACGATCATACAAAACCAAAACCATAGAACAAGAAAGAGAAACTGATCTAGATAAGATGACCTCTGCAATCTCAGTCTTATCAATCTAGACAGACCAAAGTTCTTATTATTCCTTTTAATAAAACAAACACAGTCCCCCATTAAGCAACACGCTAAAACAAAATATCAGCCCCCACTTCAGAGAGATTGGGCAACTCTTGTCAACTTCCGGACCCGAATGCTTACCTATATGACCTGTGTTTTTAGCAGAAGCTTTCTTGCGAGGAGAAGTCAAGGCCTGAACCATCCTTTTCTTTGTAGTTCGTCCAACGAAAATTGAAGATGCATTGAAATTCTTCTTCTTCACCCCGTGTTTCTTTTCCTTATCCTCCTTACCAATACCAATTGATTCAAAATGTACATTCTCATCTCCTTCTTTGACCTCACCCTCTTCGGGTAGATCCTTTTCATTACAGACCTTGTTCCCTTCTTCAATCTGAACATCATCTCGTGTGTGCTCCATCTCCACCGGGATATGAACTTCCTGTTGTGCCTCCACACCAGAGTTGAGATCCTTAGTCACCACCAGATTAACCTTCATCAATCTCCATGTCCTCTTCCGTCTGTGCTGCTGAGGGTAGAGAATTCTCTTCAAAACAGAGCTCCTTCCTCACCTTCTTCGATTCCTTCCCTTCATTTTGTTTTGACATGTGAGGGTTAACTGTTGAATTTTCCCCCGCACCATGAAAAGCTTCCAACATCAGTCGTTCATTATCTGAGAATCCTTGTCCAGTGTTGTCAGTCCTTAGTGCCTCCAATCCTTTAGTATCCACTGCATACCGAGTGCCTGAATCTCTCTTTGGAACATACCTTGTAGTGTTTCTAAAACCATTGGAACCTTCACCATGCCTCCTCTCATCTCGTCTAGAATTGTAGTGATGCTCCTTTCTATTATTATGTGGTCGAACTGGTTCACGCTCCTCCACCATCTTTCCCTTCCCTTTATCATATCCCTGTGAGACAGTTTCCAAACCTCCCCTAACCGCCAAGAGACCACCCTTGCCGCCAGTAACATCTCCTTTGTAACTTTTCTGTTGAGAGCCCTGCTCCTGCTCCACATCCTTAAGAGTATTGCCATGATCAGCACTCCTGTTCGACTCCCTCTTTTCAGGGCACACCTCCTGGTCATGGCATAGACTAAAACAAACTCGATAGAAACCAACTAACCTTTCATACCGAAGTGAAATAAGAGTCTCCTCCCCATTATAGAATTCAGCAATTATCTCAAACACCAGAGGTTTGAAACCATCAAAGAGGACACGAACTCTTCCCCCATCAAGGTCTACCTCCTTTGCTTCCCCTATGCCATCACCAATGCATCGAAAAGTAGGATCCGCCCAGAAGTGTAGGGGAACACCCATGACTCATACCCAAAACCATATTGCCGAAGGATAATGAGGAGCTACAACCGGTTCCCATCGAACCAGTGAGATCATCCAGTGATCAAAATGAAACGGCTCCATCTTTAGGACCTCTACAATGTCCTCCTCATTGTCAAAATCAAACTGAAACCGTCCTAGACCAAGATCAGCTCCGACAATACGTTCCTCCATTTTCCAAATTTGTGGCAACATGTAGAGAAGTGATTTCATATCCTGTATCCTCGGATTCATACACCGACCAATCAAAGTTTTGGAGTAACCTTTGATGAGAGCCGAGTTATCAAAATGGGGCACCGAAATTTTCAGCCGTTGAGGATGGACCGTCACCTTCCTTGATGATCCTTCTTTAGAGAGTAAGTCACTTTGAGACATTTTCTCGTGATTGCGGATGAATACCGAATGAAACAATAGAAAAATGATAGAAAGAAAGTGTTTGGGATTTACTAGTTCCAAAACACCACCAGATCCTGACTTAAATAATAGCTGAACCGAAATTTCCCCCTTGATTGAAATTCTCTTGATTGATGATTTAAATCCCTGATTCTTCTCTGGAAGATCTAGAACCTCCCAAATCTGCAACTGAACCATCAATTCCTTACCAATCTCCTGATCCATAATCACTTTGAGATTGTGTATGATGCCAAAATCATTGGAACTTTCCTTTTCCGGCAATACCGAATCTGCCGGATAAAGAAACCGCATAATGATACCGAAGAGCTGCCATAATTTGAGAAAATCTTATGTTCGATGAAACTCAGAACAGTGAACTGTGCTTCAAACCCCTGGTAATTCCTTCTCCTTTCTGCACGCACAAGGGGAGCCGATAATATCACCCTTCTCGACATCAACCTTCACCACCGTAAAGATCATCAGATTCCGAGAACTAGATCACCTTTGAGATCGCCATAGAGAGAGACGTTACAAATACTAAATTCAGAATTAAATAACCATTTTCTCCTATCACACCGGATATATTTTTAAAAAATTTATAGAATTCCGCTTAATACTTTTGAGATTGTAATAGAGAATATAACGGAATAATTTAGAATACAAATAATAACGGGATAATTAGCAAAACAATATATTTAAGTTTTAAAATTTGAAAATATAATGTTTTAATCTTTTTTTTGAAAATTGCACTTATTTATATGTAATAAGACTCTTTTAACCCATATTTTAATAAATAAAATTAAAAATGTGAGAATAAGATAAACATATATTTAATTATTAAATATACTAAAACATATAACTACATAACATTTGAAATCTGTTAAAATTATCTCTAATAAAAAATTTGTTTTACTAATTAATCTTATATAAATTACTTACCTAAATTTTTCTATTATATTTATTATTTAGTTGTTTTAAAATTAAATAACTCTTTAGTATACTCAGCTATCTTACGTCCAAACTGTAAGGATGACTTATCAAAATTTATTTGTTGTCCTGTTGCAGGCTCATATTCTTTAATGCTATTTAATAAAACATGACATTCGGCTTTGTTTGATTGGCAGAACAAAAGACTATCATCCACAAAAAGAAGATGAGAAATATGCGGACTTGACCTTGCTATCTTTAACCCTGTTACTAGTTTTTCCTTTTTGGCTTTCCGAATGTTAGCTATAAGGACTTCGTACATAAGATAAACAAATAAGGAGATAAGGGGTCCGCCTGACGTAGACCTCTTTTGGGTACAATCCCTCATTTTGGTTGACCATTAAGAAATACTCTGTACTGTACTGATGTGATGCACCACATAATTCAGCTAATCCAGATAGGCGAGAAATCCATTTTTCTCAAGAGATACTAAAGAGGAAATAAAACAAATTTTAGGTATTTCTAATCTCGGTGGTATGGGAACATACTTAGGATTCCAGAGAGTTTAGGTGGGGTAAAGAGGCAAGTTTTTGGTTTCTTACAGGAGAGACATATAAGATTTTTAACAAAAGGAGGAAAGGAGGTTTTAATAAAATCAGTAGCGACAGCACTACCGACTCATGTTATGTCATGTTTTAGATTACCTAAAAAGATAACAAAAAACTCACAAGTGAAGTTACACAGTTTTGGTGAAGTACAAATAGCACTAAAAGAATGAACTGGATGTCATGGGATAAGTTATGTCGGGACAGAAATAATGGTGGTTTGGGCTTTCGAGTAATTGAGGATCAAAATACAACATTATTATCTAAACAATTATGGCGTCTGGTGGACAACCCGGATTCACTTTTTGCAAAAGTCTTTAAAGGAAGATATTACAGGTATTCAGATCCTTTGGATCCAATTAGAGTGTACTCCCCATCCTATGGTTGAAGAAGTATAATCTCTACTCGATCTCTGGTTAGAAAAGGACTAATCAAAAGGGTGGAATCCCGAACATCCATATCTGTATGGAATGACCCATGGATCCCCGCCTCTCGCCCGAGATCAGTAACTTGTAAATTTAATACATACCCTCCCCTCACGGTTAATAATCTGATCCACCAGGAGACTCATATATGGAATATACCTTTGATTGAGGCAACTATCATTCATGAGGATGCGGCTATTATCAAGCATATACCACTAAGTCGAGTGCTGAAAGATGATACTTATGGATGGCATTTATACAAAACATAGAAAATATACGGTTAAGTCAGGATATGATACAGAACAGATATTTCCTGATTCGGAAATTACTGATACTGTGTATGAACCAACTATTAAATCCCTTTTGGCTCATACTTGGAAGGTTAATTGTCCATCCAAAAAAGAAACATTTTATGTGGCAGGCATTATCTGGATGTGTATCGATCACAAAGAATTTACGATCACGGGGTATACAATGTGATACACGTTGCTTACGGTGTGGAGCATAGGAAGAAACAATAAATCATGTTCTTTTTGAATGCCCTCCAGCGATTCAAACGTGGGCTCTCTCCATTATCCCCTCTAATCCTCAAATATTTCCGTTATCATCAATTTTCTCGAATTTTGATCATCTTTTTTGGCGACTCCCGAAAGGGATTGAAAATAGCTACTTCCCGTGGATACTTTGATACTTATGGAAAAGTAGCAATGAAAAAAAATTTAAGAACAAAGATAGAAGATCTGATGATATTCTTCATATCGCGGTCACTGAAGGAAAATTATGAGAGGAAGCCCAATTAATAGAAACCAAGCTGGATTAAAGAGTAAGTTTTAAATCATTTTTTTTTTTGATGTTTTTCGTTGAACAATAAAAATTATATAACTCTTTTGATCAATTATTATATTTTCAAAGATAGTGATTGCGAACACACTAAACATGAAAGAAAATATAATTAAGGCATGATCATCAATATTGTATTATATAGTCGGTGCTCAATAGTGACATTTTGTGGTATGAAAGGCTAGAAGCTAACAAATTAAAAGCTAGGAATAGCCTCTAGTCACAATCCTCATATCCAACTCGGGAAACAAACTCTGTAAAATCCAGGTTGTTAACATTCGACCCCGACAAGTCGGAGACTCCAACCTCACTGGCAGCCTTCCTCATCGAGTCAGTTCCGAAGATTGAAACGAGTGACTGAGCCAGGGAGAGGCAACCAAGTAATCCTTCAGCATCGTCATCGTACACTCAAAATTGACCTTCATGTCAATCAACCTAGCTCTCCCTTCATGGATAATTCTTTTGTAGTCTGCGATTTCGGCTTCATCCCAGCGATCAAGCATGGCAAACAAGTCCAAGTTGGATTTCACTGACTCAGCCAGCACAAGCTCTTCGCGAGCCTCTTCAATCTGGTTCACCACGACCATAGCATGATCACTCTTAGAGTGATACTTCCTCACTAAAGACAAGCGCTCCTGAACCGCAGCCCTACGCATCTTTCGATCATGCACTTTCTCCTCCTCGAGAAGCTCAGCTCTTACGCGATCGAGCTCCTCGGTATGAGCAGGTTTTGCCATTACAAGCTCGTTCCTCAGACGAGTAGCCTCCGCTGCATTCTCCTCAGCAACTCTTTTTGATTCTTCAGCTTCTNACGCGTTGTCAACTTCATAACCACTTGCCATATCTGTGATATGGGCAAGGAGCTGAGGAAACAAGGAAAGTTAGTCGATAGAGCCAGAACATTGACAAAAGTAACTCAATAGTTCTTGTCTTACCCCAAAGCTGCGACGAGCAACTCTGTCGAAGGGGCTCTTCCTCCGCAATTCGCTCGTAAAGACAGTCTCTGTTCCTGGACGCTGAAATGATCCAAGGAGCTCGCTTGGGTCAGGAGTCTGGCTGTCCATAATACACTGCGGGACATAGAAATCAAACTCGGGAACCTTGCTTCCCTTCTTCTTCTTTTTCTTGTTCCCATCAGAAGAAGCGTTAGTGGAGTTCCCTTCGTCCAAGGCAATTCCTTTGCCTTTGTCCGTAGCAATCGGACACTCCTCAACAGCGGGTATCTCCCCCTCTTCAAAACCATCTTCAGGATAAGGTCGGGGTACAACTCCCCCAGACTCACCAAACTCCTTCTCCAGCAACTTCGTTTGGCCACCGACCGATCTTGCTTTAATCATCTTCTTCAGGGGTTTGGAAGAATAGTCGAATAGATCTAACTCTTTGTCTTGAGACCTCGCGGATGCAGCTCGGCGATATGAAAAATGATCCCAAGAAACTATTCTCGGAGAGATCAACGCAATCCAAACTCTGAAAAGATCTGGTGGAATAGCACCAAAGTGAGGAGGATCTGCAAAACAAGAATACAAAAACACAGTTAGCATTTTCAGTAAAGACTCAACATGTGGGAAACCACCAATTGCCCCAGCCAACCAAAAGCTAGCTACCAATGTCCGACCACTGCGTTATCTTCTCGTTGATAAACCAGGGTTCAATCGAGGACGTGTTGACCTTGACGAAAAAGAAATAGTTACGCCAAGATTCGTCTTTGCTAGGATGCTCAGCAAAAATCGTCTTGCCAGGTTTTGGTGTGACGTAATACGACATATCCACTCTGGCTCTCTTGATTTCAAGAAGCCCCTTGAGATGCCACACTCTGATGCCAATGTCGCGTTCGAGGCACAAGGTTATCATTCCCATCAGGATCCTTAACCCCCTAGGGGATATTTGACCCATCGCCAGACTATGTATTGCAAGAAACTGCAACACTAGTGAGGGGATCGGAAAGGTAAGGGAACAAGAATCAAAATACGACTCAAACACAGTAAAACAGCCGGGAGGAGTTTTATGACAACGATCCTCTGGGCGAGGCACCACGAGTTCAACCCCCTCGGGAAAATCGAACAATGATCGGAGCCTCGCCATACTCTTTTCTCCACACGAGCTCGCACCTGTGAACTCGGTACGCTTCTTCGTTCTAAAGCATGTCGGAGGATTAATGTCAGGAAACTTCTTGCGAGTCAACTCAGCTTCATTCTTAATACAAGATTTAAGCACAAACTTTTCGGCGACACGCGGGACCGTAAATGATCCATCGTGCTCCTCGAGCTTTATACGAATGCCGGAAGCATTCCATGTGGGAACAGAATCCGTATAACGAAAGCCATGCAAACTCTCGCCAACACTAGGTGCATCACCCTGGTACATCACGGAGGCAATGTCTTCCTAATGAATATTGTTTTCCTCAGATGTTGGATCAAACGCCATTCGTTCAACAAACTCAAAGGCGTTCTTCGCGTTCTTCGTATTCTTATTTGTCTTTTCAATAAACCTAGAGAGAGAGAGAAGAGAGAAGGGAGAGATTCTTAACCTTAAAAAATGGTGAAACCTGAAAGAATG
The DNA here is from genome assembly GCA_900406495.1 of Sisymbrium altissimum. Classification (NCBI taxonomy): domain Eukaryota; kingdom Viridiplantae; phylum Streptophyta; class Magnoliopsida; order Brassicales; family Brassicaceae; genus Sisymbrium; species Sisymbrium altissimum. Next base: position 16,630 of record OVBI01001032.1, on the reverse strand, counting down.
AGAGAAAGGGGAAGTCTTCTTTTATAGAGGATAAAAATATGTCCCGTAAACAGTACATGAACAGTACATGAAACACTGTTCATCCCGAAGAAACAACAAAACCAGCTCGGTATCATTATTGGTGACAGACAGCTCGGTATCATTATTGGTGACAGCCAGCTCGGTATTATCTGTCTTCAAGTTGTTTTCATACAAAAGTTTCCGGAAAAACTTATCTTGAACAGTTTTTCCGGAAAAACTTTATTAAAATTCCGAAAACTTATCTTGAACAGTTTTTCGGAGAAAGTTGTACGAAAACATCTCCGGAAACACTTACAGTTTTTAATGGAGGAAGCTTGCAAGCCAAAAATGGCCGAGCTGGACGGTAGGCAGCATGCTGACCGTCCAGCTCGGTACAAAATGCTGTCCAAAATCAGCATTCAGCACATGAATGCTCCTTCCTGACAGCCAGCTCAGTAGACTTGGTGGGCAAGTTGGTTTCGTACAAAAATTCTTGGAAAAACTTATCTTGAATAGTTTTCCGTGAAAACTTTATTGAAATTCCGAAAAATTTATCTTAAACAGTCTTTTGGAAAAACTTTTATGAAAAAATATCCGTAAACACTTACAGTTTTCAATGGTTGCAAGCCAAAACTGGCCGAGCTGGACGGTCAGCATGCTGCCTACCGTCCAGCTCGGTACAAAATGCTGTCCAAAATCAGCATTCAGCACATGAATGCTCCTTCCTGACAGCCAACTCGATAGACTTGGTCAGCAAGTTGGTTTCGTACAAAAATTCTCGGAAAAACTTATCTTGAACAGTTTTCCGTGAAAACATTATTAAAATTCCAAAAAATTATCCTAAACAGTCTTTCGGAAAAACTTTTACGAAAAAAATCTCCGGAAACACTTAGAGTTTTCGAAGGAGATAGCATACAAGCCAATACTGGCCGAGCTGGACGGTAAGCATGCTACCTACCATCCAGCTCGATACAAACTGCTTGCAAAGGTCAGCATTCAGCACATGAATGCTAATTCCTAACAGCCAGCTCGGTAGACTTGGTGGGCAAGCTGATTTCGTACAAAAATTCCCGGAAAAACTTATCTTGAACAATTTTCCGTGAGAAGTTTATTAAAATTCCGAAGAACTTATCTTGAACAGTTTTCCGGAAAAGCTTTATTAAAATTCCGAAAAACTTATCCTAAACAGTCTTTCGGAAAAATTTTTACGAAAAATCTCCGGAAACACTTACAGTTTTCAAAGGAGAAAGATTACAGGTCAGAAACTGGCCGAGCTGTACGGTCAGCGTGCTGCCTACCGTCCAGCTCGATACAAAAATGCTGGCCAAAGTCAGCATTCAGCACATGAGCATCCCACACTCACAGCCAGCTCGGTACACATGCTGATCAGGTTGGTTTCATGCAAAAAGTTCCGAAAAATTTAGCGTGAACAGTTTTTTGGAAAGAATTAAAAAAATAGATATATATATATATATATATATATATAATAAAATCAAAATAATAATTTCCTTCTGTTCCAAGAAAAGTTCCGGAAACATTCAAGTTTTGCCTGAAAAGCCTAAGGAAGCAAAAAAGGGGAGCATGGAAGCCAAAACTGGCCGAGCTGGACGGTCAGCATGCTGCCTACCGTCCAGCTCGGTAGAAAATGCTGGCCAAAGTCAGCATTCAGCACGTGAACGCCCATCCCTTGCAGAGCAGCTCAGTATTCATTGTACACGAGTTGGTTTCGCGCAAAAAACTTCTGAAAAACTTATCCTTAACAGTGTTTTGGAAAACTTTTTACGAAAACTCTCGAAAAACTAAGCATGAACAGTTTTTCAGAAAATTTTACAAAACATTTCGGACATGAACAGTGTTTCAGAAAAATATACTGCGAAAAACTTAACTTAAACAGTTTTTCGGAAGAAACTTCTACGAAAAACTTAACTTAAACAGTATTTCGGAAGAACCTCTATGGAAAAACTTAAGTTTAAACAGTTTTTCGGAAAAACTTCTATGAAAAACTTAAGTGAAACAGTTTTTCGGAAGAATCTCTTTGGGAAAACTTGACTTGGACAGTTTTTCGCAAAGAAAATTCCAAATCTTTATACGCGTTGCACTCTTTTCCTTTACTATGTTTTTTCCCACAGGGTTTGTCTTAGTAAAAGGTTTTTAATGAGGCAACATCCCAAGCGTATCCTCAAACCGATCCTCGCTTCGCATACAAGGCACTTAAGCTCCAACAGTCCTTAAACGCACAGACAGCATCTAGCTTTCCCTCAGCAAACAGCTTGGTCTTCTTTTCCATCTTGGAAACAGCTCAAGAGACTCTTCAAACCAATCTCGATCAGCTTGGTAGAAAAACTTGCTCCATCACCCAGAAAGATCGTATGAATTTTCAAGTCGTGGAATCAAAGTTCCCGAAGTATGGGGATCAAAAAACTTTAGCTCCTTAATCCCGTACTATATTTCTTAATCGCTGCGTCAAGATCATACTCGATATTGACGTGCTGGGGGGCTAAATGTTGGGGTCAAATCACACATTTCCGGAATTAACGATTAAATATTTGAATTTCGAAAAAGAGTTTCCATATTTAGATATGAATTCGGAAAGAGTTCACTTTGAACCATTTCATTGATAACTTTGCGAAGAAAGAATGAAATACTGTCTTTCGAAAGTTTTTCTGATTAACCGATGAGGTCGCGATTCATCGAACAAAGGACGATCGGCTGGACGAAAAAAAGGACAGCCAGCTCGGTATCAGGACATTCTATTGATACCGAGCTGACTGACATCTCTTCATCACGTTTGGCTGATCCTTTCGTCCTTTTAGCGATTCTTCCGGAAAACCGATAAAAACGCAATTCTTCGAGGGAAAGACGATTGGCTGGACGAAATAAGGACAGCCAGCTCGGTATCAAGAACTGCCAATGATACCGAGCTGACTGACATCTCATCAGCATGTTTAGCCGATCCTTTCATCCTTTGAACGATTCCTCCGATAAACCGACGAAAGGTACGATTTTTCGAGTAAAAGGCAATCAACCAAGCTTGGAGGACATGCAGCTCGGTATTTTGGGCAGCTAATCATACCGAGCTGACTGACATAATGAGCTGGTTGCATGTCTTGCCAAGCATCTACCACAGAACGGCAATCTGGACAGCACTAAGCAGTCAGCGTGGTACCAGTTTACCGAGCTGGCTGTCATGATGCATCCAGCTCGGTATCATCATCCCTATTTGATAGAGAGCTGGAAAGAATGACGCACTCAGCTCGGTCTAATCCTTTCCTTCCTGGAAACCGAGCTGGATGACACTTTCCGAGAGTTCCGAGCTGAAAAGGACATGTGTTCAATGATCGAGGTGTATCTTCCAAAAAACAAGGCTTTTGGAACATGAAACCACTTGGAAAATGTTCGAAACTCAATTATAAAGCTCCTAGAAGAAAAAATCAGATCAAACGGAGTTCATACGAGAAAGTTATGCCGTCCACAATTTGGGCATTGCAGTCCAGCTCGGTACGGGAAGCATGGAGCAGCCAGCTCGGTGTTTCCTTCCCTCAGGCTACCGAGCTGGACGACATATGTCAGTCGGCTCGGTAAAATCCACCCTCCTGGATACCGAGCTGGCCGACACCCTTCAGTATACCGAGCTGGACGCATCCCACGACTTATCGGAAGATCTCCTCTCATCCTTTATACCTTGATGGACGACATCATGGACCTGGAAGCAGCCTGCTCGGTACATTCTGTCACCAAGACCGAGCTTGCTGACACCTTTCGTTTCGTCTCATTTCGCTATTCTCTTCGTCTTCATGGCCTTTTCGTAAACATACCAATGTTTCCGTAAGTTTCTCGAAACATCGCGATGTTTCGTGTATCAAAGACAATAAAGATGTTAACTTAAAACAAACTGGAGAGAACCACTGAACCAAAAGACAAGGGATAGAATTGGGCCGAGCTGGAAGGATGGACCGACAAGGGCTGAAACCGACTTATGGAAGGTTCTAGAAGTTTCCTCAAAGATTTATGGAAAAGTCGTCGGAAAAAGGAAAAGAACTTTGTCCCATATCGAAACTTAGGCTGTTTAGGGCTTAGGTTGTCTTAGTATAAATATGGATCGATCTCTACATCTTGTAACACATTCAATACATTCGCAATACACAATTTAGCAATAAAAATTCGTTCTCTTTTTGACCATATTTCATTTTTCGATCATTCTCTTTACTTTTCGTTTTCCCTCGCAAGATTCTCGGATCCTCACATCAACTTTTCCGAAAATACATTGAGGTGAATTCCGGTTCCCACATTCGTCTTCTCCCCTTAACCCATTTTGATCAATTCTCCAAGGGCTTTCTATAAGGGTTTCCTATTTCAAGGTTACCTCGATAACCCATTCATCCGGCTGGTTCTAACCTGATTACCATTACTACATGAAGGTTTTATTCCAACCTTTACCACCAATCCTATCCATTATAACATTCCGATCCTCTAGCATCAAGAACTTTCCTAGTTATAATACTGGAAGTTCACCTAAACCAAAAGACTTTAACCATACCCTATCCATCAATGCATAGTTCATCCTAGATGCACATCTATTAATATACCCATACAAAGATCAAGACTAACACCCATGCGTACCTTTATACAGAGTCTGCAAATGACTCAGAAGTCCTATTTTCTATTATCAGCATTCTTTCTCGGAGCTTGGTCCTCCAGTTCCTGTCTTGATATGGACCTCGTGACCGGATGATTTGCGAGATTCATTGGTATGCGACGACGTCCTGGGCAATCAGCAGGATGCTGTCCTTTTCTTCCGCATACCGGACAAAGCCGATGTCTTGGAGCTTGGATTTGCTCAACTTAGACGTTTGGGCATGCACTATTATAGTCTCCCGTCCTTCCGCATTCTGTGTAAGGCATGGTCACTTGCCCCGGCCTGCGTACACTCATTTTGGGATGTCTCCTAGGCGGTCTCCCTCCTCGACTGGATTCTCCTGGTTAAATTTGGCTCCCTCCCGTAAACGCTCCATCTCCATCTACTCCTTGATTATTTTCCACAATTGTTTCCTCTATCCTATTGAGTTCGTCCAACCATTGTATTAGATTTAGCGTTTCTAGTTCCACTGGGTCTTCTTCTTCTTTCTTCCGAAGCAATCCTCATGTATGGATTGGTAGTGCTGTCAATCTGTGCTTCCATCACCCTGAGCCTTCTTGTCCAATACGTAGGTGAGTAGTTTGCTTCAAGGTATGCATGGATTTCTTCCGAATCTGTTCCTGAACTATCTGAAGCAAATGCCCATATCCTCAGGTTTAACTATACCAAGACATCACTTCCATCTTCCGTATACACGAACGTGTAAACATAATCATCTCCCCCTTCCTTTGGCACATATGGTTGCATTCCATATCCGGGTTCATAGACATGCGGCATCAGGATGATTGGTAAATGCGTTGGAGTGTCCGGTTCCCATGAATTAGTTCTTCTCCGGACGAGATCTCAATAATCTCTGTCGATGGCACCAGAATCTTGACTCCTGCATAAAGTGTAGGGAAGGCTGTGAAATCTGTAACTGCAACTGAGTATGGCTCCGGTGGATCAGCATAGTATGCAGTTAATCGTTCGTCACCGTCAAAGATATTCCCTTCTGCCACTGCCGTTGAAAGTCTGTAATACTAAGTAATTATCTTCTAACGGGTCAGTCTCTACTGAGGAATCATCGGATGAATCTGACTCATTAGATGAGCTTTCCCAGGCTTGGCCGACAGACCATGAATTCGTTTCTACGTCCGCCCACGACCATTCCCTTGTATAAACATCACGTTGCTACAAAATCATTCGGCATGGTTAGGTCCTATTACAGATAAAAGAAATTTCCCTCCCCAACTATCCTATGTTGATGGATCCTGATTCCTAAGTGTGCCTTTGTGACTTTGTGACTTTTTTGAAAATTCTGTGTCACAAAATCATGATATGGAAACCATGCTCTGATATCACTATAGAAAAACAGGACTGGTGCGACTACTAAAATAATCGCTAAATATTACAACTAAATAACGATGGATTAGCGACTAATTTGAGACTAATTACAATTAGATGTATGATAGTCATTCATTTGCAACTAAGAGCAGTAACCGTGGATTAGTCGCTAAAAAGCGACTACATAACCACTAACATACAGTCGCCAAGTTGTCGTCGCAAGATAGTCGTAAAGTAGCAACCAAATTGCAACGATTTTTTGGGGGTCGCTAAATCGTGACTACATAGCGACAATATTCGTTGGGTTGCTACATTTCCGGCTGAAAGTGAAAAACGTGTCTAGTTGTTGTACCTGTTTTATGCGATCTTTATATGTAGTTGCTGAATTAGTGGCAAATCAATTGTAAATAAGTTGCAAAATTTTCTATATATACTCGGACTTGAAATTCCTTCTCTTCACTCGAAACATAGCAAAGAAACAGAGGGGGAGAGGGAATCTTTGTTTAGAGACAAAACAAAAATTTGGGTTTCAAAAAGAAGGGAAAAGAAATTCTGTTTTTCCAAAAAAAAAAGTATAGAAAATACTTTTAAGAGAAAAAGTATCGGAAAATATAATTATCATCGGGAATGGATGTATCGGATATATGATGAAACGATGGGAAATATTTCGGCAGAGTTCGTTACGGTAATTCATGAATCATGCAAACAGTCAGGAGTTTACGCAGGATAATATTTTACTGTCCTTATAGTGTTTGTAAGAACGATAAATTTTTGTCCGGGACTAGGATTTGGAATCATTTGTTAAAGAATGGATTTAAACAAGATTATTATATTTGGTATAAGCATAGAGAACATCTTATTACGAGTTTCCAAACGAGTTATGTTGATCTGTTGTGGGTAACTAGGGATATTGAAGAAATAAATCCATCGTGGACAGCTGGGACTACTGAAGAAGTGTATCCGTCATGGGCAGCTGGGACTAATGAAGATGTGGTTCCATCGTTGCCAGCTGGGACTACTGGACAAGTGGGTCCGTCATGGGTACCTGAGACTACTGACGAAGTGGGTCCGTCATGGGTAGCTGGGACTACTGAAGAAGTAGGGAATGTTGTAGACGATAGATATACGGGTAATGATGCATTTCCTGCTAGCTTCAATTTCGATAACTATAACCAATATGATAGTAGTTATCAAAATGTAGAAGATTTTGATAGGTACCAGAATGTAGAAAAACCTGAACAATCTCATTCTAAACAATTATACAACTTATTAGAAACAGTAAGAAAACCAATATATGAGGGATGTCATGAAGGTCATTGCCAGTTATCCTTAGCTACTCAACTTATGCAAAGGAAAGCTGAGCATAATATGAGTGAAAGATCAGTGGATTCGATCTGCGAAATATTTATGGTGTATTTACCAGAAGGTAACCAGGCAACTAGTTCACATTACGAGATAGAAAAATTGATATGCAATTTAGGTCTCCCAAGTCATGTAATTGATGTTTGCAAAAAAAATTGTATGATAATATGGGAAGAGGACGATACGTTAGATAAGTGTCGGTTTTGTGATGCACCAATATACAATATAATCGCATGTGGTATATGCCTATTGCTGACAGATTACAGAGATTGTATCAAAGTGAGAATACTGTAGCAGCTATGAGATGGCATGGACGTAGATGACACCGGGAATGCTATGTGTCGTGTCTAACAGAGATTCATTCTAGTTTGGAACCAATCGAAAGCTAAAGCCACAAAATCGTGCTAGTCGATCCCTTCAGCCAGAGCATAAGGCTTACCAATCTATACTACAGCCAAAAGTTGTATTTACCCGGACTAAGTAAGTACCAGAGAGCACCAGGCATTTATACATCAAACCACTCATTTTATTACTTAAACCCAATATTTTATAAAACCATTCATTACAAACTTATCTATAGGCGGATCCATTATACCGAACAATATAATACAAATCCGAGTGCAAAAGCTTAAAAATACAACATACTTACTATATTTTATACAAGGCACCACACTGTATTCTGTCAACCTACCGTCCGCTTCTTTAACCATCCCAGCTAAATTTTCCTGTTAAAAGGAAGAGAAGAGGAAGGAGTAATTCGTCATTACTCAGTGAGCCCAAGTCTCACGGATCAACGTTAGATACCCCCAACCCAAATAGATAGCCGAAGAAAAGCATAAACATGCATATGCAGACTCATGAATGAAATGTGCAAGATAACACTATCAACATCTGGGACTCACCAATTCTCGATTACCACCTAAACGCACCACGGTCACTGGTTCCTCAGTGTGGATAGCATACATGGGACAAAGTCTAGCTTAGACTTAAGAAGAACTGAGCTTCAAAGAAAAGCTACACAGAATTAAACGCTTATCGACAATCTTCGCTTAACTTGGTTCTTGACAGGGTTACTTCAAGGTTTTTCTTAAGCTTCCAAGGTAAACCCACTATTTCTCTATACTTTTATAGTTTTCTATGGTTTCTATAAGCTCTGGATGAAACTGAAGAGAACGGGAGCAAAGGGGATATTTATACCCGGTTCAGCAGCTTGTAAGCAGCTTAGCACGACGTGTCGAGTATGCAGGTTAGGTCATCATGCATGGTGGCACACATTGTGAGCTACGCCCTAGAATGCAATTTAGCCTCTTAGCTCACTCAGACTTATCTGTTAAAACTGCTCACAGATATTTACCAGATTGGGTGTCAAGATCTCACTAGACGTGACTAATAAATATCTCCAGTCATCATGGTGTTTTAACCCATTATGGCATGATGTCGTCAGATCATTGGCTACTCCAGAGGTGGATTACAGGCCTAAGGTTCATGGCTAGTCTCCATTTTACTGTAGAAGTCCAGAATTACGGCTGGACATATCAACTCACTTGGGTGTCATCACGTCACGGGGTCGAATAGTGGTGGACTCGGTCTCCGTGTTACCGTTTCGTCCTGAGCCATTTATCATAGCTAACTTAGCCTAAATTTTCCCTTTTGATGGATCAGTTCAGCCCATGACTCATCGGACCACCCCATCCCTTCAGTTTTGCCCTATTTCACATCTCATGAGGCAACTTAATATATACTCGAGCTTTTTGAGAACTTCTTAAAAATAAAATCCTCCTTTATTTATATTTAGACTGTGACAAGTCATAGTTCTCCAATTCCTCACTTGAAATATCCTTGCCCCTTGGTTCGACCGATTTCCCAAGGATCGGGAACCATCACAGTGGATTCTTCCTTTCCTCGAGCCATTCTGATTTTCCTTCATCAGAATCACTTCTCATAGGCTTTAATAATTATGGTGTTTGGCTCACCATCTAGTTGATTACACCTTCATACGGCTTGTTCTGCCTTATGGACGCACTAGTTGGTTCACTGGATTTTTATCCGTATCAAACGAAGTTTTTGGACAGATTCTTGTTGTAATGGCTTCAGTAGGTCCTTGGCTTGCTCCATGCCCGTTCCCGGAATTTTTAAAATTTTCCCTGATGGCTTCCTTGATCAAGCATCGTACCGGGCTTCTTGGCCTTCGGTGGGGTTATTATAGGTATGCCGGTTCCGGAGAATGTTATCGATGATGAGTTTATTGTGATGAGATTGAGGTTGGAATTTGTGAATCGAGAAGTGAACATTAGATAACAATTGGCAGCGAAGCGTTAGAGGCTATGAATGGATTGTGCAAAAGATTCATGATTGTCAAAGTTCTAGGGCGCAATATATCGATTCCGACCTTACGCCGGAAATTAAGAGAGCTGTGGAACCCTAGTTAGTGCAAAACCCGGAATAGAGGTTTGTTTTGTGGTCGATGGAGACTATCGCCGGCCGAACGGCTCCTGCAGGGTAGTCGGATAGAAATGATCGGTGGAAGGAGAAGTGGTCGATGGAATCACTCGGCTGGCCTTACCGCTCTTTCCGATTGATAAAAGATGGTTGAATGAGATTAGGAGGTGGAATTGATGGTCGCCACACGGCCTGATGGAGAAGGCTGTGATAAGACAATGAGAAATCCCTGATTTCTCTAAGGCACGAAGTGCTATTGTTTCTTTCGAAGAAAGTTCGTTGTTTTTATTATCAAAGGTGAAAAATTGTACAAGGCTGTAGGGGGACTTACATAATGTCCATCAGTTATGCCCTTCGAGGGGACTTTGAAACAGATAACATAGTTATTCCACAGAATAAATCTTGGCTAACATTTGCCTTACTTATGCGAATAATTTTGCTAACAATGCCGTAGTCTACGAAAAGAAATAAATAAAGGAAGAAAATAAAACAAACTTTAGTCATGAAATAAAATTCAAAGAAATTATTACCTAACTTACCTTGGCGTGATTGTTGGTGGTGATCATCGATGAATCGAGTCCGTTTTATGACCTTAGGTGTTCACACGCATGATGGTAAATAAGGAAAATCTGTGTGATGCATACGCGTTTTTTTGGTCGGTCCATTTCATGCGAATGAGTCGGTCGGTCAAATATCTTTGATGGACTCGAGTTTTGCTCGGTAGAAAATGGATTTGGCCCGGTAGGATTTTTCTTTGGCCAGATGGAAAATGAGTCCCGACGGTCATCACCCGCGTCCAGATAGTCACCGGTCGCGGTCAATTCGTTTTACTCGTTTTACTTGTACTTGCTAGGTTTCTTGACTTTAGTAATACTTATTTGAGTTAATCTTTCGGTCAATTCATCAATCTTATTGTCAGCAATCAGGTTTTCCACGGCTTCATTAAAATTCTCCTGAAGTGTCCTTGCTCCCGACCGTGTCATCGGTCTTGATCTCATGGTCGGAATTGCTTTGACCGGGGCTGCTGGAATTGATTCAGTTTCGAGGTTTTTATCACCCTCTCCCTCTTGAGAAGGTTCTGTCCTCAGAATTGAATCTTTCCTCCCAATGCTTGGTAGTCTTACAACAAAATGCATTGAAACATCTACCCATGGCATGTTAGAAATTGGTAATGGAGTATAAAGTCCATGAGGATGCGACCTGGATTTTGCATTGAGGCAAGTGGTGAACTTTGAGCAGAATCTCTCCATGTCTCGTTTTTGGTGTGGCCAGAAGAAGTGTTCGGCCAAAATGTTTTTGGTTTTGTCCATGCCAAAGTGTCCCATTAGTCCCCCTCCGTGGGCTTCAGCTAGTATCAATTCACGCATAGAGCTCTGTGGGATACACAACTTCTTGTTTTTGAACACGAACCCCTCGTGCTTGTAATATGGTCCGATTGCTCCCTGGTTGCATTGTTGAAATATCTCTCCCAGCTCAGGGTCGTCCGCATAGAGTTCATTCAGATGGTTGAAAACCATAATCCTTGCCTCCATGGTTGATATCAAGGCGTGTCGTCTGGAGAGAGCTTCTGCTACGATATTCTCCTTTCCCTTCTTATACTTGATTATGTATGAGAAAGTTTTAATAAACTCAAGCCATCGTCCATGTCTCTTCTTTAGGTTGGTCTGCCCTCTTAAATACTTTAGCGTCTCGTGGTTAGTGTGTATAATGAATTCTTTGTTAAGAAAGTAATGCTGCCACGTCTCTAGAGATCTCACCAATGGATAGAGCTCTTTATCGTATGTTGGATAGTTCAGGTTGCCCCATTAAGCTTCTCGCTGAAAAAGGCCACGGGTTTCCCTCATTGGATAAGGACTGCACCAATACCTGTCCCTGAATCATCACACTCAAGTTCAAAGGTTTTATTAAAATCAGGTAAAACCAAAACTGGTGCATGGGTGAGGCTGTCCTTGAGCTTTTGAAAGGCTGCGTCCTGGTTTGGCCCCCATGAGAAAGCCACGTCCTTCTTTATGACTGCGGTCAGGGGTGCGGCAATGGTACTGAAATTTTTGTACAAACCGGTGGTAGAAACTTACCAGGCCATGGAAGCTCAGTACGTGCCTGGTGGTGGTTGGAGTTGACCATTCCTGGATAGCCTTGATCTTTTCCTCATCCACCTTAAGACCCTGTGAACTTACCACAAAGCCTAAAAATACTAGCTGATCAGTGCAAAACACACACTTCTTAAAATTCACATAGTCTTTCTTTTCGAAGTGTTTCCAAAACTTGTCTCAAATGAGATAGGTGATCAGCTAAGCTTGTGCATTATACTAAGATATCATCAAAATATACCACAACAAACTTGCAGATAAAGACCCTTAACACGTGGTTCATGAGCCTCATGAAAGTGTTAGGAGCATTGGTCAGTCCAAATGGCATGACAAGCAACTCGTACAAACGTCTCTTGGTTTTGAAAGCTGTCTTCCATTCGTCTCCCTCCTTCATTCTGACTTGATGGTAGCCACTCTTAAGATCAATTTTGGAGAAGATGGTGGCTCCATTTAATTCGTCCAACATGTCATCTAGCTGGGGAATGGGGTATTGGTATTTGACTGTGATATTGTTGATTGCCAAGCAATCTACACACATAAGTCACGTCCCATATATCTTTGGCACTAGGATGACCGGAACTGCACAAGGAGTGAGACTTTCTCGGATGTATCCTTGTTTTATGAGGTCTTGGACTTGTCTCTCAAGTTCCTTGGCTTCCTCAGGGTTCACTCGATAGGCTGGTTGGTTGGGAAGAGGCACACTTGGTGTACGATCCCACGGATGGGTGGTAGTCCAGCTGGAATCTCTTCCGGGAAGATGTTTTAAAAATTGATCTAGAAGTTGCCTAACCTCCTCGAGATAGTCTGCTGCATCTGTTCCTGCAAGATACCGTTCTCGAAAGACCATTAGCAATACCTGTTTGTTTATTTCCAAATATTTAATAATTTTACAAGGAGAGACATTATAGGTTGGTCTTACTCTTTTATTGGCCTTAGCCCCTTTGTCTATTGCCTTTTGCAATTTGTGGACCTCATGTGGGGTTAAAGGTGCCAGATTGTGTTTCTTGTTCTTATGGACGAAGCTGTAGAAATTGGTCCGACCATTGTGAAGACTTTCTTTGTCAATTGCCATGAACGCCCTAACAGAATGTGTCCAGCTTGCATTGGCACTACCTCGCAGGTCACTTAGTCGGAGTATTTTCCAATGGTGAATGGTACGATGACTTGCTCGCTGATCTTGAGTTCCACCTTATCATCTAGCTATTTTAGTCAGTATGGACGATGATACTTAGTCTTTTTAAGACCTAGCTTTTCCACCAAATATTTGCTGGCTACGTTGGTGCATGACCCTCCATCAATGATCAAGCTGCAGATTTTGGATTGCACGGTTCACCGGGAGTGGAAAATATTTTCTAGCTTCATGGTCTCTAGTTCGAACATAGCACTGAGTGATCGTCGGGTGACTAAGATTTCTCCCACGTCGGGATCCTCCGTGGTTCCTTCGGCCTCATCGCATGATTCGTACTCGACATGGTCCTGGAGAATCATTGCCCGTTGGTTTGGGCATTCCCTTGCGTAATGACCCTTGCCTTGGCATTTGGAACAGGTCCGATCTCGTTCTCGTGTTGCCAGAGTTGTGCTAGAGCTGGGTTTGGTCAGTTTATTTCCTTCTGGAGCTGGCCTCTTTTGAATGGGTTCTATCACTTTGCTTTTGTCAAAGCTGCGTGCTGGTGGAGTCCAATTCGGCTTGGAGCGGTTGAGAGAGGAGTTCTTCCGCTTGATGTGTTTTTCTGCTTGCACGGTGAGGTGGAGAAGCTCATCGAGGTCACCGTAAGGTTGGCGTTCCACTTTTCTGGCTATGCCGTCTCGAAGGCCATCAAGAAATTGAGCCATGAGGGTTTCTTGAGAGTCTGATACCTCCAGTCGATTCTTTAGAGTTTGGACCTCCTCAAAGTATTCTTAGATCGTTTTAGATCCTTGAGAAAGCTTTCAGAACTTCTTCTGCAAGTCATGGTGGTAGTAGGCTGGGACGTATCGCTTTCGGAGATGGAAGCTCATATCTTCCCAAGTATGAATTTGGGGAAGTCTGCGTCGTCGCCGATCAGTTACGTCTCAGTCCCCCCAGGCTAGAGCAATGTCTGTGAGCTGGGCAGCTGCGACCGAGACCTTGCGTTGGTCTGAATAGTCGTAATATTCGAAAATATAGTCCATACGGTGTCCCGAGTCGAGATATGCTTCGGGGTTGATCTTGCCTGCAAATGTTGGTGGTGAAAGCTTGAGATCTTTCCCACTGTGGTGAGGATCTTCATCATCTGGTCACCTTGGTTGGTCGTTGCGAGGTTGCCCGCGATTCCGTGCGTTGGCCGGGTCATAGCGTCTATCGTGACCTTGGTCGTTGTCAGGGTCATCGTGGTCTCTCGGATGTCCTGCCAGACCGTCATTCTCGCATCTTTGGGGTGCTCGGCTATAATCGTCCGAGTAATCGGGCTCGTCCTTCTGACGGTTTTCGACCTGGACGATTTGGTTCGTTAGTCCCTCAAACACGGCTATGATCTGAGCAAATTGCTCACACGTGTTGTTGTCGCCCATGTTAGCACCTGACATAAGTAAATAAGTATGTGAATAATTATGGACGGATGAATATTTGAGATCACGGATGCAAAAATAATTTGACCGATATGATTTGCGCAATGATATGTTGACCGTGATTGACAGGAAGCAAATATGGAAATGACGAAATGAGTTTGTGGAATTAAGTAGGTGATTGCACGTGGAAAATAATTAACGAAACTATTCGATCCTTGTTAAAAAAAAAAAACTTGTGATTGAATCTAGTGGAGGGAAATGCTAAAATAATTAAAAGAGTGCGAGAATGGTTCTCGGAAATTGATCAGTGCTGATCGAGTTGTTCAGTGGTTGGTTGGTGATGATCTTGTCCGGTGGTCGAGTGTATCCTGAAGCAGAAATGAAATAATATCAACGTTCTCTTTTCTTTTATGTAAGAGAAAACTAAATAGAGATTGCAAGGAAAAGACAGATCGGAGAAGATAACACCTGATGTAGAATCTTTTAAAACTCTCATACAAGTTAATGCAAATCGCGGAATGGAAGTTTGTTTTCTGGTCGATGGAAACTCTCGCCGGCCATATGGCTACTGTGGAGTAGTCGGATAGAAATGATCGGCGGAAGGCGAAGTGGTCGATGGATTCATTGGGCTGGCCGTACAACTCTTTCTGGTTGAGCAAAGATGGTCGAATGAGACTAGAATCGATGGTCGCCACACGGCTTGATGGAGAAAGCACGAAGTGCTTTTGTTTCTTTAGAAGAAAGTTCGTCGCTTTTATTATCAAAGGTGAAAAAGTATACGAGGCTGCAGGGAACTTATATAATATCCGTCAGCTATGCCCTTCGAAGGGAACTTTGTACATAGTTATGCTACAGAATAAATCTTGACTAACATTTGCCTTACTTATGCGAATAATTTGGCTAACAATGCCTTAGTCCACGGAAAGAAATAAATCAACGAAGAAAATAAAACAAACGTTAGTCATGAAATAAAATTCAAAGAAATTATTACCTGATTTACCTTGGCGTGATTATTGGTGGTGATTGTCGATGAATCTAGTCAGTTTCATGGCCTTAGGTGTTTGCACATGTGATGGTAAATAAATAAAGTCTGTGTGATGCCTACACGTCTTTTGGTCGGTCCATTTTAAACGAGTGAGTCGGTCGGTCGAATATCTTTGATGGACTCGCGTTTTCCTCAGTAGAAAATGGATATGGCCCGGTAAAATTTTTCTTTGGCTAGATGGAAAATGAGTTTAGTCCGATGGTTGCTCGTATCGGCGTTGTCGTGGCCCGTCGGTTGTTGGGTTCGGAAGATGGCGCGATGTTTGGTTTATCTGGCCCAATGATTTCTTCTTCCTGTCTTGATCAGTCTTGGGTTCGGTATTTGTTCCAGTCGTGTCTCGATGGAGATGTTGTTTGGTCCTTGGCCCGGTTATGTCTCGGTAGTCTGTGTGGGAACCGAAATCCACCTCAATGTATTTTCGTAAAGTTAATGTGAGGATCCGAGAATCTTGCGAGAGAAAGCAGAAAATAGAAAGAAAGATCGAAAAAGGAAACTAGGTCAAAAAGAGAACGAATTTTTATTGCTATATTGTATTGAATGCGTAAAACGACTTTTTTAATCTGTTACAAGAGGTTGGGATCGATCACTATTTATACTAAGACGTCCTAAGCCCTAAACTCTCTAAGTTTCGATGTGGGACAAAGGTTCTTTCCTTTTTCCGATGATTTTTCCATAAATCTTCGAGGAAGCTTCTGGAAACTTTCATAAGTCGGTTTCAACCTTTGTCGGTCCATCCTTCTAGCTCGGCCCAAGTCCATTCCTCGTCTAATAGTTTTCTTCGGTTAGTTTGATAGACGAAACATCGCGATGTTTCGAGAAACTTACGAAAACATCGGTATATTTTACGAAAAGGCCATAAAGACGAAGAAAGAAGCGAAACGAGACGAAACGAAAAGCATCAGCCAGCTGGGCAGTGCTTCCTACCGAGCTGGACAGCAATCAGCATGCTGACCGTCCAGCTCGGTAGCCTGGGTGCAGAGAATTCTGGACTGGCTTGCTCCTAGATGCATGATGTCGTCCAGCTCGGTATACAGGATGAGAGGAGATCTTCCGATAAGTCGTGGGATGCGTCCAGCTTGATATGATGAAGGGTGACGGTCAGANGACAGCAATCAGCATGCTGACCGTCCAGCTCGGTAGCCTGGGTGCAGAGAAATATGGACTGGCTTGCTCCTAGATGCATGATGTCGTCCAGCTCGGTATACATGA
>OVBI01001031.1:0-44185 GCA_900406495.1 Sisymbrium altissimum | reverse complement strand
ATTACTATTTGTGTTGTCTCATAATGTGTATGATATAATAAAGGTTTGTGAGACCTACGAAAAACAGCCAACTATGCATGGCTTATTATCAAGTCAAATTATGTGTTTGTCGTTCGCAAAACTGTAATCGTTGGAATAATATGTACTAATACGTGTGTGTTTAATAAATGATAAGCAGTTATCCACAAATTTGTTGTAACATTTAATTACCCGCAATCGTCTTAACATTAATTCACTATATACTGTATATCTATATATATCAATTAGACGACGTCCTCTATTTATTACAGTATTTCTTTCTTTTCTTTTTTTTTTTTGTCGGAAACAAATCATTATCTTCTAGATCTCTCGTTTTGTATGAGGTATTAGTTGATTTATTTATAATAATTATTTCAAAGACATTATTCTTTGAAACATGATAAATTTGAAGAAAAAAATACAGATAAAAAAAGGCTATGGCTCATGGATCTTCCCATTTTAGATGATGGCTCGATCATGGAATCCGATCCTTACCGTCATCTCGTAACATTTTTACCTTTTTTCTCAAACTGAAGTGTGTACCCTTCCGGGTCGAGGTTATGAACTGAATATTGGAAGGATCCATGAATGAGTTCCCAACTCCAGAGCCAATTGGTAACTTACGATTAATAGTTTCCTATCTGGGATTAAATTCTAACGTTTTCAACTTTTTACAATATACCTAACTTAACATTGACAAACCTAGCTCGACACAGATAAGTCACAAATGTTATGCACCACGTGGGTAAAGTAAATCAATTTCTTAAATCCAAATTACAAAAAAGTCCAAATAAGACCAAAAATCAGAACATAATTTGATTTTCTTGTAATCAAACATTACACAAGATTTATCTTGAAATTGTTTTGCATTCAAGGAAATGAATCAAAAGAGAGAGTTTATCTGAAGATTCAAGAGGAACGGACAAGAACAGTTTGCATCATGTTCTTGAACTCAAAAAAGTCAACGCGACCATCGTGATTGCTATCAACAGAGACGATCATCTTCTCCACTTGTTCAATCTCTCCTGCTTCAGGAAGCCCTAGCTTCTTCAAAACCTTTTGCAACTCCACGGCAGAGATAAAGCCGTCACCGTCTTCATCAAACACTTTAAAAGCTTCTTCCAGATCCGATTCCGGAGAGCCGTCGCACTCGCAGTCTCCTCCGAAGAAGGACTCGTCTAGTGTTTTGTGGAGTGCTGCGAAATCGTCAAACCGTAGTCCGGTTTCTTCCGGTTTGATAAAAGACTCGACGGTTGGTTTGAGGTCGGAGATATCCACGTCGAGACCAAGTTGTGAGAGGGCTTGACTCAGTTCTTCGACCGTGATGAACCCGTCGCTGTTTTTGTCGAATAAGTCGAAGATACGGTGGAGACGGAGAGCGTTTAGACTCGGACTTCGTAGTCTGAATGAAGAAGATTGTCTCGAGAGTTTCTTCTTCTCGTTACTGATGATCTCCATTGTTAGTTGATACTGCCTTCTTCTTGTTACTCGCCGCTCTATTAATATAATCGGAGACTTGTAAGAATCACGAGGCAGAGATTATAGACTTGTACTCTGCTTTGTTTTAAAGACTTTTGAATCACGAGGCGGAGACTATTTTTTATAAATGTTTTCAATTGGTCCAATCAGAATTACACACATCATACTTTGATTTGTTTTTTTGTAGAAAATGTTCTGAAACTACGTAAGAATTACATTAAAAAATTAGTATCAACTTATTTTAAAAATGTCGGAATTGATTATTTTTTGTGTAAGTAAGATATATGAAAACTAATATATTTCTGTTAATAATAAATATCTTAAACTACAATATCTGCTATTGATCTCGACATTGTCAATTAAGATGGTAGTGGACACTAGTTTAAGGGAAATATTTTTTGAAACAATCAAAAGATTACTATGTACTACTAGTATTTTTTTTGGCAGTGTTGACCGTTGACGATGCATAAGTTATGTATAAAATATAATACATATTACACACCATTGGTTGGTTTGTTATGAGGTTTCACGTTGATAACGTTCCCATTGGTTCCATGGTCTTCTATACTTTCCAATTTAACAGAAAAATACAAAGACACGTTGCTAATGTCAGATGTATAGTTAAATTATCTTGATTAAAATAAAACAAACTGGGTCCAGGCGTCCAGCAATAAGTTAAACTTAACTAACAAGCTTTGGTTTGACTTATGACCGGTCAAAAATGCGGAAGCGAGTCGGGTTGAGTTATGGATAGTCCGAAGACCCGCCTTTAAGTTAAAAGACAAGAAACCCAAAAAAAGCCCAATAACGAAAATGTCTTTTTCTCTTCACAGCCCATTCGTATTCAGTGGACACTTCTTCCATTGCAACCACCAAAACCATATCTCGCCGCCGTCGACGACGACGTCTGCTTTGCCACCGTCACTCTCTCAACACAGAAGAAGCGTTTTAGCTCGTTCGTTGGATCCAATGGAGGTTTGTGGCGTTGATTCCGAAGGGAAAAAGTTTAACAGCGCACAAGAGATGTGGAGAGAAGAAATTGGAGAAGGAGATGAAACGAAGAAAACCCAATGGTACAGAGACGGAGTTTCTTACTGGGAAGTAAGTTTTCGAACTCTTTGTGATTATTTGTTGAAGAAAGTTAAATCTTTTGTTGTTGTTCTTGGTCTCTGTCTTAATCTTGATTTTACGTTTTTCTTTGTAGAGTTTCTCAGATTTGAGTGACTTGTATTCCAAGGAATAATGTAGCCCTAACTTGTTTAATATGGATTCTTGAGCTGCAAAACTGATTGCCCAAATTGGATTAAAGTTGATTTTATATTTGTTTATGTTCTTAACTTAAGGGTGTTGAAGCTTCTGTTGATGGAGTATTAGGAGGATACGGGCATGTGAATGATGCTGATATTATGGGAAGTGAGGTTTTTCTTAAGACCCTTATGCAAGAAAGATTAGTAAATGGAGGAACAAATCAACACCTAGTGGCTCTTGGTACTCTGTCCTCTCATTTGTCTTTACTTCTTTTGTTCTTTTAGATGTGTTTCTTTGAAAATCACACAGATCATTTTCAGATTGTGGATCTGGCGTTGGAAGAATCACCAAGAATCTTCTGATACGTTACTTTAACGAGGTGAATGTTTTCTTTGATATCTATAACTTAAGGTTATGTGTTCTTCTCTGTTTTATTTTCATTTGACAATTACACTTTTTTTGTATAATTGTATTTTTGATCTTAGGTTGATCTTCTCGAGCCTGTAGCGCAATTCCTCGATGCCGCACGTGAAAATCTGGCATCTACGGGATCAGAGACGCACAAAGCAACCAACTTTTTCTGTGTACCTCTGCAGGTATCATTCTTGTATTATCTCTCCTAATTTTTTTATTATATCTTTGTTTTCAAGTCTCCTTCACATTTGTTTTGTGAATGTTTATATAATCATAGGAGTTCACTCCAGCTGCTCAAAGGTACGATGTCATATGGGTTCAATGGTGCATTGGTCATCTCACCGACGATGATTTTGTTTCTTTCTTCAACCGAGCAAAGGTAAAGACTTTGTTTTTTCTCTTTCATTGCACCATGTTTTGTTTCTCTATTACAAGTCAAGTAAAACCTTGGATGCACTGTGTTTTTGCTGCTTAATCTCGTGTCGTGTTCTTGGTTGATCTCAGAGCTGCCTTAAACCCGGTGGGTTCTTTGTCTTGAAAGAGAATCTCGCTAGTAAAGGTTTTTCTCGCTCTCTCTTTGACTCTCACTTCGCTGTTCTTATAAAACGTTCTTTCAGACACAAAAACTGATTACTTTAATTTTTGTTTTGCGCAGGATTTGTTTTGGATAAAGAGGATCGTAGCATCACCAGGTCGGATCCGTATTTTAAAGAACTCTTTCGTCGATGTGGGTTACATCTCTATCAAACAAAGGTTGAGTTTTTGTCTGTGTTTTTTTATATTAATACCGTATTCTACGGACTGTTGGTTTAGAAGTTTACAAATTTTTCTTTCTCCAAAACCATTTTTCAGGATCAGAAGGGTCTTCCGGAAGAGTTATTTGCTGTAAAAATGTATGCTTTAACGGTTGATATACCACCCAAAGTCCACAAAACCAGATCGAAAACTCGCAGCAACAGACCGCAAATTATCAAATGACAGGCTTCTGATTGGTGTTTTCTACGAAGTTCTATTCTTGATTTAATGAGAGAAGCTACCACAGTTGATCATGGCTTGGCTGCTTCAAGGATGGTTCACAGTCACGTGGTTTGGTTTTGGCTTGCTCGAATCTCCTATCCTCGCCTGGTTTATGTACCTTATTGTTCTTTGTCTGACCATTTGCCCGAACTTGAAGATATCTGTAGCAGAATTTACACTTAAGTTAAGAGCATACTCTTCAAGTGGTGATATGTAATCTAAAACGTAGTTGCTTCATGTGAACTATTTTTGCAGTTAAGAAGCCTTCTGTTGAGTTGCTGACTTTGTTGCATTCATCTCCAAACTTGAAACATAAGACAAGACAACAATCTTTCTTTTTTTCTCGTAAAAGTGATTATGAATTGTCAAAAGTCTCTGCAATTATTCAAAGCTTGACTGTTTGAAGATATCTTTGACCTCTTTGAATCTTTTTCCATTTATCATGGTTTTAGATTTTTGGTCGTAATTTAGAGAGTAAGTATGGCTTACGAACACTAAACATTAGAAAACATAGCTTCTAATTAAATGCTTTCATAGTCGTATCGAGCTCTGTAGTTCTTTCTAATCTTTGGAGTTTGGACAACATTAAAAAAACATCATTAATTATTTATTTAAACATAATTCAATTAATAATAAAATAATTGGTATAACAAAATTAATTATAAAAAATAAAAGTTAATAAATTTTGTATGAAAAATCTAAAACAATAACTAATTTAAAACAAAAAAAATTCTCTAAAACGATAATTAATTCTCTAAAACGATAATTAATCAAAACCGAAGGGAGTATTATATAGAGGAAATTTGGATAAATGTCTTATCATGAGATTATAATTTGAAAATTACACTATCTTTTAATTCTTTTGAAAACTACACTTTTTTATAAGTGAAATAACTAAATTAACCTAATTAAAAAATCTCAATAAATTTAATATTTTATTTTTTTTTATAAAAACAAACATATTAAGTTATATAATTAGTATTTGTATATTTATTTAAAATTGTGAAATATATGAATTTAGTTTGAATTTGATATCTTAAAATTTTTATTTCTGAATTTTCAACTTCTGATTTTTAAAAAATTTATTAATTATTACAATCTTTTTATTACTATATTTCTTCTTTTTGAAGAAAAGAAAACATGTTAATAAGTTTTGACTAAGTTTTATTTAAACCTAATCTTTGAATATTTCATAATTGATTAAAAGAGTTATTTAATTTAAATAACTCAATAATAAATATTATAAAAAGTTTTAGGTAAGCTATTTATATAAGATTAATTAGTAAAACAGATTTTTATTAGAGATAATTTAAAAATATTTCAAATGTTATCCAATTATTTATTTTAGTATATTTAATAATTAAATATATTTTATCTTAAAATAGTTAATCATAATATTAATATTTTCGAATTTTTAAATTAGTTTCTTAAAATATGGGTTAAAAGTCTTATTATATACAAATAAGTGTATTTTTCAAAAAAAGAAATAAACAGTTTATTTTCTAAATTTCAAATCTTAAATAGGGTATTTTGCAAATTGTCCCTATTATATACTATACATCACAAAGGTCAAGTTACTTTACAAATCAATTAATTAAGTCAATATTAAAAGAACAATTAATGGCTCCTAAATAGACAAAACCGCATAACATAATTGGCGCAGACAAAGGAAAAGTAAAGCTATAAGCTCAAATAGAGTTGTTAACATAAAAGGGTACTTTATCCTTAAAATCTAACAAATAGGGTACTTCTTGGTGGAGGTGTACTTTGGGCATGGAAAAGTCGAGTAAGCCCTTAAACGTAACTAAATTATCCTTTCCCTCATTACTTTTCAACCAACTGTCACCCCTTTTCACCTCTCTCTTTTAACTCTCTCTTTTGTCTCTCTCGGGTAAAACCCCTAATTTCATTATGATTCCATTTATTACCTGTGGTAAATTGGGAGATTCTTTCTTCTTCCTGAGTTGAATTCCGGCGAGTCGACGGTTGATTCCGAGTTTAATCCTGCTGACTCTACACCGTAGGCCGGTGGCTATTTTGCAATTGGGGTTTGTTAGTCACGATTTGTCTTCCTGTTTCTCTCTTTGAAAACCCGTCGCCGTAACCTGTTTGCGAACGGAGACTCTGTTTTTCTGTCACTCGCCATGGTCATGATCGGTGATGGAGCCCGTGACACACATGCTCCCTTACATTATCAGCAAACTATGCAATCTGAAGAAGACGCAGTTTCGGGGGCTTGAGCCTTTTACATGGAACCGTATAACCAGCATTTACGAGAACCATCGTTCAAGGGATTGTGGTCCGTTGGCCATCAAATATATGGAGATGCATTGTAATGGAGACCCGCCTCTCTCTATGTCTGGTATCAGTGATGACCTTGTGGATGATTTTCGCAAACCAGTACGCGATGGACATTTACAAGGAATGTGTTTTTCCTGGATACTATCCTTCTAGTTCGGTTTAGGTGTTTAGGTGGATAGGTATTGGCTGATAGATATGTGTGGTCAGTTTTTTTTTGGACAGCTATTTGTAGTCAGCCACTGTTGTGAGACCCTTTTCTTGGTATGTATTTTATTATCGTTCGGATCTGTAACGGTTTGTAATGTTTGGGGTGAACGCACAGATTGGTTATATTTTCTAATGTTTAACCTGTAGCCAATTACTAATGTTTAATCCGTGTGTCCATTTTTGGCTGTCCATTTTCCTTACTCCTCGTGGACACTTTTTAGTATGTGTATCAAATCTTAGCATCGCGTTTGGGGATGTCACAATTTAAAGTTTGGGTAACTGAAAGGACGGTGTCGTTTGAAACTTGACTTAGCTAGGAAATGACTTTGGCATGTCAAGGAGACTTGACTTAGTTAGAAAATGACTTTGGACAACTATTTTATAATTATCATGTAACTTGTCCACAAGATATCAACCAATTAAGTTTATCTGCATATCAGTAGCCATATGTTTTGTCCACTTGACTAACAAAGTTTCCATCCATTTATTGTGTCTATGTGTGTAATTGCAGTGGATACCTAAGAATAAAGTATAACTATAAGACAAAATAAATATTACTACCAACTTATGAAACATAACAAAGGTTTTGTTCGTCCTATGGTTACAAACCATCCTCGGTATCAATACACATAAAACATTACATTTATGATGTCACCACCAAAACAGATATGACCACATATTTTTGTACACACCACAAATATGTGTAACATATCCGTTATGTAATTCAGACCCATATAGCATGTCCACAAGACAAAACACTATTTCATAAATAACTACATAACCGACCAGTAGGATCCAAAAACTTTTAATCATATGTTGTATCATCAAAAAATGGATCAATGTTAAATTTCTAACCCTCCACATAGTTAAGTGTTTGTGGACAATTTCAATTTCCACTGTCCATTTGTGGCTGTCCACTCGGACCTTCAATTGATTGATTGTTTTGGTGATTCTCAAAATGTTCATACATCTTCAATTAATTGTTTGGTGATTCTCAAAACTCAGAAATTTTATGTCTCTCCCCAGATATATAGACATAATCAATTTACACTAACCAACATTAACTGTCCACTATCAACCATCCACCAATGTACATTGTCCATTGTCCACCATTGTCTATTGTCCATAGTTATGTTCATAATTCATTACAACTTATTTATTTATAATACAAACCAACGTCAACCGCAGAATGTTATCCATTCAGCTATTTTAACTTTTTTTTTTAATTAAAACCTCCTTAATCCAGAGCATTGTCCATTGTTTAGTATCCAACATGTAATTTTTACTTCAAGTAAATCTATTTGAATCTCAATTAAATCCATGATCAAGATTCTAAAATTAGTGATATATATATATTTAAAATCTGGTGGGAGACTCAAATTTTAGTGTTGCAATCCAATTTTGCTTTACAGATTATCAAAAGAGAAGATAGAAAAAGAGTAGATCGAGATTGCATTCGAATTCCTAAGCAACGAGATAATTTATGTCGTCTATAACTGAAAACTTTTGGCTCGCAACTGAATTTGATATCAGAGTTGTCATATCTATTTGTTTCAGATCTTCTGATTTGTAAGAAAATTATTGAGGAAAAAATTGTATAAGAACAAAAGGCGATCTAACGATGGCGGAAATAGTGGGTACAGAGAAGAAGACAAACAATCACCAACTTTTTATTATAACATCAACGGCTGAGATCTCTCACATATTATTTAATGTATGACACAGTCCACCAAAAAATTGTTAATCTCAACCACACGATGTTGCAGTGCGGACAGCTGCGATTTGTTTTTATCTAACTAATATAGTTTTTCTTTTAACCAGCCCAATTATATTATAAGGCTAAAAATATTTAAAATTGAGGTAAAAAAAAACTTAAAGTACACCACATGAGCAAAGTACCTCTCTATATAATAACTTTATAAATAAGTGTTCCCATATGTAAATAACTCGCTCAAATATATACTGAGGCAGAATTTTGATGCCCCGTAGAGAACCTCCCTTCCTCATTATAAAAGAACAAATGTAAAGTTATAATTGAGACTCTGAATACTTAAAACAATATGTTAAGCCAATATATTCAGATAAGAATATAAATGCTACGAAGGTAAGAGATATGAGAAAAGAATCCCAAAGCAAGTTCTTGACATTGGATGGTGTTTACTATTCAATTGTTGGACATTTGCATTACTTTTTTCTTTCTTTTGTTAACTTTTCTGTTCGAGTTTGGTATATAAAATGCATTTTCATTTTGTTTTGAGTGTTAAGGATTTTGTTGTGGGATTCTGATGACAAGCTCATGATGACATTGAAGGTGGACATGAGCCAAAGAAGTGAATCAATGCCCAAAGCAGAAACAAGGCAAGACGCTTACGCATCTGTGGTACAGTAGTAGGAAAAGGGAAGGGTGAAGGTTGAAGGATGAAACTCTCAGATCTGGGTTCGATCTTCTCTGGAAACAAAAATCACATTTGTATGGAAAGTCTATCAATTGGACTTTAATTCAATTGGGTTACCTAGTAATTAGAAATACAGACGGCCTGCCTATCCCTGATATTAGTCGAAAGGCATTCCAAACTCGGGATAGGCGGTGTGGTGGTCCAAATTGGATCTAATAGATTTCATGGATCTCATGGTCCGTTCGACCCGAGTCTGTTCAGAACTCATAATGTCCGTTGAACCGTTAAATCACGGGAGTAGTTCACTCTATAGCACTTCGGTATGTTCCTATCGAAGTCGACCGGAAGCCCATATGATTTATCAAAAAAAAAAGACCTACACTTAAGAGACGGGACCACCAAGCCTGATATTAGAAACATCCCCACACGGCCACACACATCGCACTACTATGAACAAAAGTAGAAGGTGTACACTCCAAATGATATTTGAGGCTTAAATTTGATAGGCGTGTAATGGCATACATGTGGTTTGCGAGTCTAACTGTGGTTTTATGTTAAGCATAATTATAAAATAATGTTATTATTATCATCATTACTTTATTTTACAATTAAATTACCATATTAATAAGTTCTCGGTAAAATAATATCTTATAGAAAAGTAATTTTGAAAAAAAAAACTAATTGTGGGATTCGTCGTATTTTATCTATATATACAATGAGGATTATTTTCTCTTAAAGATAATACAAGAATAAAGAAAAAAATGTCTTCAGATACCCGAAGTCTTCGAGTTCTGATGGAGAAGTAGGTAGACACGTGATTCTGGTAGGCACACATTTTTAGCAGGCGGGTTAATAACAGATCAGGCCCGACCGGATTAAAAAAGAAACATTCTTTTAATATCCTAATTCCAACCTTACCAGCAAATTTTGTAAATTTTGTACAGTATAATTTTAACTGACAGTACAGAGCACCCCACCATGTTTTTACAACGTTGCACTTGTCACGTATTAAACAATTGTGAGAGACCTTTCAAATCAATCATGCTCTTTAATAATACATCATTGTTGGATGAAATCGGCTTTTATGTAAGAGGAACTGTAGCCCCAAACCTACTCCATACAAATATATAAAAAGAATATAAAGTAGTTCAGATCCATCTTATCTCGTATATCCCCTCGTAGTGTTTATGCATAAAAAAATGGAGTGTCTGAGCTTTTGGCTTTCTCTCGTTACACATTTTCTTCTGTTGAATCTTAGTCTTGCTCGGTTTCCTTCGCTTTCAGCTCATCGAACCAACCACCAAGACTTTCTGAGCTGTCTCTCTACCCGGATAAACGACTTCACTGTCGAATCTAGAATCATACACACAGCTAGAGACTCTTCTTTTCTCTCAATCTTGAATTCTTCCATACAAAATCCAAGATTCTCGGTTCTTGAAACAGCTAAACCGGGCTCAATCATCACTCCGGTTCAACCCACCGATGTTCAATCTACGATTATATGTGCACGGCTTCACGATATCCACGTCAGGACTCGGAGTGGTGGTCATGACTACGAAGGCTTCTCGTACATCGCCGAAAGCAGACCGTTCGTTGTCATTGATTTGAGGAATCTCCGGTCTATTACATTAGATGTTGATAACCGGACCGGTTGGGTTCAAACCGGAGCTACACTTGGGGAGTTGTACTATGAGATTGGGAAGTTGAGCAAATCATTGGCTTTTCCGGCCGGTCTTTACCCAACCGTCGGCGTAGGAGGGCAATTCGGAGGTGGAGGGTACGGTACGTTGATGAGAAAATACGGTTTATCGGCAGATAATGTAATTGACGCGCATATTGTAGATGCGAGCGGGAGGTTTCTTGACCGACAAGGCATGGGTGAGGATTTCTTTTGGGCTATCCGTGGTGGTGGTGGATCGAGTTTCTGCGTTGTCTTAGAATGGAAGATTAGATTAGTCAGTGTTCCGTCCGTAGTAACGGTCTTTGACGTTACGAAAACATCTGAAAACGAGGCTGTCCAAATCATAAACAGTTGGCAGTATATAGCAGATAGGGTTCCTGATGATCTTTTCATTAGAGCTATATTGCAGAGATCAAACGAAACCGCGGTTTATGCTTCATTCCCGGGCCTTTATCTCGGTCCGGTAAGCAATCTATTAGCGTTAATGGAAGAGAAGTTTCCGGAGTTAGGTCTTGAGATTGGAGATTGTAGAGAGATAAGTTGGCTTGAGTCTGTTCCGTGGTTTCTCAAAGGAGAATCAGTGGATACTCTTACGGAACGGAAGCGTACATCAAGATCTTTCAAGGGCAAAGACGATTTTATCCAAAAACCAATACCAAAAACAGCTGTTCGAGAGCTTTGGAGACGATTAAACGCGCCCGAGGCTCGGCTGGCAAAGATCATACTCACTCCATTTGGTGGAAAAATGAGTGAGATTGCAGAAAATGAAATACCATTTCCACACCGAGAAGGGAATATCTATGAGATTCAGTATTTGGCTTATTGGAAAGAAGAAGAAGATAAGAACAAGACTGATACGGAGAAATATATGAGATGGGTCGAGAGTCTATACGATTTTATGACTCCTTATGCTTCGAAATCACCAAGAGGAGCTTATGTTAATTTTAGAGATGTTGGTTTGGGGATGTATAGTCTACGGATGAACATGAAGACGACGTACGAAGAAGGAAAGATTTGGGGAGTGAAGTACTTCAAGAACAACTTCGATAGATTGGTGAGAGTGAAAACGAGTGTTGATCCAATGGATTTCTTCTGTGATGAACAGAGTATTCCAGTTCTGAAATCTGTTGATGATATTTGAATGTTACAAATTCTTCTTTGGGTTGGTAATGTAAGTTGAATAAAACTACCAAGCCAAAATTAAATCGAAGTTATTTGTAAACGTTCTAAATATTCAAACCGAAGATGATTTAGTTTGTCAGTTAGTCACATGTCTGCTCTGATATGGTAAGAACTAAGAAGTAAGAAGGGACTAAAATTTGATATCCGTATAAAACATAAAAGTAATAAATGGAAATAATTGACATGTCCCACACTCTCCCACCCATAAAGTTTCTGATGGCTAAAATAGTGCGCACCTGTAAAAAAGATATATTAGGATAATTTGGTGGTGTCTAATCCAGACTCTAACGGGCTTTTACCGAAGAAACGAGCATCATTATTGGGAAATATTTTATAGGGTTCTTAATTAATATTTAATTAATTAAGTTTGATTAAGAAACTTAGTTAAAATTTTTTGATTTTTTATCCTATATTGGTAGAACCCATTAGAGGTAAAAAAAAAAAGAAAAGTTTTTCCATTTGAGAGTAGAATTGAAGAAAAGATTATAAAAGCAATTCATTAATTCATTACCAAAGGGATAAGAAAACAGATCAGATTACATGGTTTGCTTCTATTTGCTCTTTTGCATCCGATTATGACAAGAAAAAAGAACCAAATTAGCCAACTAGATAAAGAACAACAACGCAATGATCTAGACATGAAACCAAATCGATCAAATTAATATGTTTCAGACTTGCTCTAAATTCCATATGGTCTATTACAGAAAGCACAAGTAAGAATTAATAATTCCAATAGTGTTAATGCACACGCATACTAAGAGACAAATGCTTAATTATTTACTAGCTAAAATGGGTTTCTTATCTTGCAACAAAATGACAGTAGAATTGGTCTTTTGGAGACTGCAATTAATGTGATATTGAAGCTAAAATTAAAATTGCAAGATCGTATAAACCAAGAGAGATAGAAACCCTGAAGCTTTGGTTATGTGAGTCAAGGACCATGAACAACAATAAACCATTTTGGTGGATATTACTGGTGCAGAAAGACAGAGAATCCAAATGAATGGGATTTACCTGCACTACTTTAGTAAGCATGCACAAGTTTTGCGTGCATCAACTGCGTCTGCAGATGGGACTATGAGGAACGCCCAGGCTACAACACGCACGAGCTTTAGCAGCAGTGGAGTGCCCAGCTCTTTCATTGCATTCCTTGATGTCAATACCACAATATCAAATGCTCTCTCACATAATTGGCATAAATGAAAATAATAAGAAAATTCTCATAATTCTAAGCTCATTCAACTAGCGGATTACACAATATCCTCCGTACTATTTCCAAAGATCAAATTTTATATAATAGGATATATAATTAAATTTTTTTTTATATAGATAAAATATGATTAATAACCTTATTTGTTAAGCTTTATCAAACTTTGTTAGAATATATTTAATTATTTAAATACTATAACATTTAAGGAAAATATATATATTTATTTAGATTTTGATAATAAAATTAGGTTAAAAATAGTTTAATAGTATAAAAATTAGTTTATACATATGAAAAAAATATGAAATCCACACTATATAATTGCAACGAAGCAAAGTAGATATGTTTAGGTGTGGCATTTAACTTTTTTTCTTTTTTAGATATGATTAAATAATTTTATATAAATTGATTATACATCAAATATATTCTAACTAGATTTAAAATTTTTTGAAAAACAAATAAAATTAATATAATATATTTTAATTTATTTAGTTATATTTTTATATCGCACTGTAAATTATTTTTCACCAATTAAATATTATAATTTTACGTAATAATTCAACCAAAAAGGAAAAACAAACAAAAATTAACGTTAAAAATGGAAATTAAATGGATATTTTAGAAGAAACTAAAAAAAAGTAAGTAAACATTTCTATCAGAAATTGATAAGGAGAAATAAAAAACCTTCCGTCTTCTTGTTATCTTTCTAGCACAGTTATAAACATATTAGTAGAAAATGATTTCAATGGTAAGATGAATACAATGTCAAATTCTGCTATCTCTCGAAATTTTTCCGTTGATAAAAAAATAATTTTTAACTGATCAATAATCCTAATTTAAATATGAAAGAACCGTTTCTTTTTCCTTCTCACATGGTTCTAAATGACACATATTCTCTTTGTGCAGATATGATCCTTTGATACTATGAGACGGTAAACAACATCAAAATAGGATAAGAACACCATTATTGAGAGTCCCTTACCCAATATCTAAACATTAAAGAAAAAGAAAAGAAAAAAAGAAAAGAAAAGAAAGAGTTCTTAAAAAAATAAATTTCAGAACTTATTTTTCTATGTATATCTAGAGATATTATAATATATATGGTTAAAATAATATAAAAATATAAATTTTAATAATTTTAATCAAACTATATTAAAATAATATTATTTTAATTTTAAATATTATTTTTTGAGAATTTTTATTAATAATCATGCTCTAAAGATACATTTTATTCTCCAGATAAATAATTTTCTACTCCTCATCCGAAGGTTATTCTATCGGAAAGCTAATGGTAAATGCTAAAATTACACATCCAGAATGATTTGACAAAAGTGTTCCAAACATAACCTTTAAATAATAAAATTGTAGATTAGAAAAATTACAACCTTTAGTTTTGGTTTAAATTGTAATATTTAGTTTCTTTTATAATTATACAATTTCATATAACTATACAATTGTCAGGACTTTGAAGAATTTAGCTAGAACAAAAAGAAAGAATAAAATTTCAAAACAAGTATATAGGATCCACGAATTTTTTGCCACCCTAAACTCCCAGTTTCCTACAAACACAAACTGCAACGTTTTTCAAACACAAGAGAACAAGAATGTCCGACACGTCACGTTACGTCAGTTTGAAAACTTTGGTTGTCTCACAGTCGTCGTCATTGACCTTTATAAATCAACGAGCAATATCATATTTCTAAATTCTTGACTCAGATGTTCCTCAGTCTCAGTCGGCGTCGTCGTCTCCACACCATACGTGAAACTTAACTAACTCGGTCAAGTTGGTAAGTCTATGAAACCAAAAAAAAAAGTTGGTAAGTCTCTTAGCAAGTCTTAAAGAGTAATTTAGTTTTGTACTTTAAACTCTAAATGAGCACTGACTTTTAGTGGTATCATTAAAATCAACAATGCTATGATGAAAATTTTGACTTCATTCAATTTGGTAATAAATATGACTGCTTTATCATCAAAGTTTAGGCCATTGGGCAATTATTTTCAGTGAGAAGAAACAAAAAGTTTTACATTTGTGGAAACTTTAATGAGAACGCGCAAAAAGTTTTCGACTTTTTTTTGTCCATTTATAGACTGAATTTTGCAGATGCTGTTGGGATCAAACAAAGAGAGTAGCAAACAATAGAGTTTCCTAAAAGAAAGGAATGGGAATTTCGAAGCCATCCCCTGTCTTTTCATATCTTTCCATTTTGGCCCTATGTTTTTCATTCTACACTATAACGCCAACAACTTCTTCAGCTTCCCTGCAAGATCAATTCATCAGCTGTCTCCATAGAAATACACATGTTTATTTCCCGCTCCAAAATACGTTCTTTGCTCCTGCGAAGAACGTTTCTATGTTCAGCGAAGTCCTTGAATCGACGGCTCAGAATCTTCGGTACTTGTCAAAGTCCATGCCCAAACCAGGATTCATATTCAAACCGCTCCACGAGTCTCACGTCCAAGCTTCCATCATCTGTTCCAAGAAACTTGGAATTCATGTACGTGTCAGAAGCGGCGGTCACGACTACGAAGGCTTGTCTTATGTCTCGGAGATGGAAAAACCGTTTATTGTGATGGACCTGGCGAAGCTGAGACAGATCAACATTAATATCAAAGACAACAGTGCTTGGGTTCAAGCTGGTGCTACAGTTGGAGAACTTTATTACAGGTATATCTAAAGGCAACAAGGAGTATTACTATTGAATCTTTTGACTGTATATTTGATCCAAGAAACTGTTTTCTTATCTGTAGGATTGCAGAGAAGAGCAGGGTACATGGATTTCCGGCGGGTTTGTGCTCGAGCTTAGGGATAGGTGGACATATAACAGGCGGTGCATACGGTTCCATGATGAGAAAATACGGTCTTGGTGCAGACAACGTTCTAGACGCAAAGATCGTTGACGCCAACGGTAGAATACTCGACAGAAAAGCCATGGGAGAGGACACGTTTTGGGCGATTAGAGGAGGTGCTGGAGGGAGTTTTGGGATAATCCTATCATGGAAACTAAAGCTTGTCCCTGTTCCTAAAACCGTAACAGTCTTCACCGTCACCAAAACGTTACAACAAGACGTGGGCAACAAGATTCTTTCAAAGTGGCAAATGGTCGCTGACAAGCTTGTTGACGAGCTATTCATCCGAGTGATCTTCAACGTAGCTGCAAACAACGGAAGCAAGACCGCGACGACGTCGTACAATGCTGTGTTTCTTGGGAACAAAGGCACGTTGATGAAAGTTATGAAGAAGAGCTTTCCCGAGCTAGGGCTGACACCGAAGGATTGCATCGAAATGAGCTGGCTTGATTCTATTGTTTACATCTCTGGATTCGCGAGCCGCACTCCTACTAAGGTTTTGCTTCAAGGGAAGTCTCCTTTCCCGAAGAATAACTTCAAAGCCAAATCGGACTTCGTGAAGAAGCCGATTCCTGAATCAGGGCTTAAAGGGATCTTTCAGAAGTTGCTTAAAGAAGATAATCCAATGATGATATGGAATCCTTATGGAGGAATGATGGCAAAAATCCCTGAAGCCCAAATCCCTTTTCCGCATAGAAAAGGTGTCATCTTCAAGATTCAGTACGTAACGAATTGGCCAGACAGCGACAAGAGAGCAAGCAGACACATCAACTGGATCAGAGATCTCTACAGTTACATGACGCCTTATGTTTCCACGCATCCACGACAAGCCTACGTGAACTACCGTGATCTAGACCTGGGACAGAACAAGAAAAACTGTAAGTCGAGCATCAAAGAAGCACAAGCGTGGGGAGCAAGTTACTTCAAAGACAATTTCAACAGATTGGTGAAGATTAAAACAAAGGTTGATCCAAAGAATTTCTTCAGACATGAACAGAGTATCCCACCAATCCCGGTCCGAAGCTAAAGCTCAAGAATGTCAGATTAGAATAAACTAGAAGAAATCAGATAATGGTTCTTCTGTATTTCATAAAAAAATCTTCTAGCTAAATAATATTAAGGCGAGCCTGTAGTACTTTGTTTTACCTAAAATTTCAAAGCATTTGCTTCTTATGTGTCAGACAAGTTGTTTTTCATTAGTAGCCAGTTCCTCGATTAACCCTAGTGTTAGTGATGGGTTTAGCACCCATCAACAGGGCTGGATCCATAATTAAGATTGTATTCTCAAAAAAGCCCACTAAGTTTTTTTTTATTTTGGTAGAAACGATGACGCCTTCCATGATTTCTCACCCTAGTGATCGGAAGGTGCTGTCTGAGCCCAAGGCTTAAATGCCACTTTCTACTAAAAAATAATTTTCCATGCCATTTTTTAATCTCATTGCCATTCTATATTTGTGAATTTCCTTAATGAAAACTTTGTTATTGATTTTAAAAAAACAAAAAAACAAAAAACGCAATATAAGATCTCCGTCGCCGACAACAAATCCACCAGCCCCAGCCATCGCTTTGACCACTTCACCTTTCTTGCAATCAATTTTTTCTCCACTATCCTATACCATTTTTGAAACTGAATAAGTTCTTTCTTAGTTCTTTAAATTTTTTAAAAGAAATTCATTCATTTGAAACTTTAAAATGAAATTGATTGTTTAGGTATGCATATTTGGTTGGTAATCATGTTTTATGTGATGATTAAGTATTTCCATTGACAATATCTCAAATATAGTTGTTGAATTGTGCTGAATCTTAGGTAAATTAGAATTTCCAACTCAATTGGATCATAAATCTCCAAAGATATAGGACAACTGGTACAAATAGTATTACTTAAGGAAATAAAACAACCAATACAAATGGTACAATGAGTATAACTGAAAGATAAAGGTATAACTATGATACTTTGTGTAATTACTGATTGATTATTTTTATTATATTTTGTAGAGCCAATGAACATAAACCAAATTATTGAGTATAAATATATGTTACTTTTAACGGTATATAGAAAAAAGATTTTTATTCATTTTACGGTGTATATAATTCAACTAAGTATAACTTAAACCATATATGTATTTGTGCGTTTATATTCAACAAAGATGAAAAACGACAAATCAAAGTTTATAAGAATTCTAAAAACATGTTGAACCATTAACAAACAAATTTTATATGCATAAAACAAGAATTTATCAATTTTATAATAAATGCTACTGATTTCACATAAATCACTCTTTATAGTATTAGAAAGACTTTGTTCATAGTTGTACACAATTGTTGTAATTGTACTTATTTATTCTTTGTATTATTAGTTCACAAATAATTTATCATTTTCAATCATACATGTTATTAGTTTTAAATCATAAAAACCAATTTTAAATTAATAAAATATAAATTTATCATTTTCATCATACATGTT
The DNA here is from genome assembly GCA_900406495.1 of Sisymbrium altissimum. NCBI lineage: Eukaryota > Viridiplantae > Streptophyta > Magnoliopsida > Brassicales > Brassicaceae > Sisymbrium > Sisymbrium altissimum. The sequence continues at coordinate 25,724 of OVBI01001031.1, read as the reverse complement.
CTGATTTCACATAAATCATTCCTTATAGTATAAGTAAGATTTTGTAAGTGGTCATCCATTTATTAAGTAAAGGATGTGAAAACTATGATCTCGCGTAAATTGTATTATAAAAACCTCTTAAATGATAATTTATAGTAAAAAATAATGTGTTCAATTAGAATATAATATTTTATCGTAAGGTTCAACTATAAATAAAAAAACCGATAAAATACAATTATATAGATGATGATACAATTAGAAATGTATGAATAATTATGTGTATATCACAAAGATACACACATGTGATTTAAAATGTTAACTTTTTTTTTTTTTTGTGGTGCACTTTTTTATTGTTATTAATGTTTTTTTTTGCTAGCAACCTTATTTATTTATTTATTTATTTGTTTGGTCATAGTTTTACCAAATAATTCTAGTTGTACTTATTTATTTTTTGTGTTATCTATTCAAACTAATAGTTGTATCTCAAATATTTACTTGCACTTGCAAAATACAATCCATACAACACACACAACAAACATAAAAACCACATACATATAATATATAATAAATCCAAATAATTGTTCTCTTCGTGTCCTTAACTCTTTCATACTGCATTCTTAGTACTTGATTCAAGACTGCCTTCATTAAAGAATTTTCCTTTAGGGAATGTTTAACTTTTGTAGAACGCATTATCTTACTCTTTCAATCACGATTTGGTCTTCATATTCATGGCATCATAAATAATTTCATGATGTTGTCTCCACCATATCTAAGCTTCCGCCCTCTCCTCTGATCCTTTTTGGGATATAAATCATCATGTGTTGAAGCTAATCGACGAAATGAATCTGTCCATAGCCTTCAAATTTCTATGAATTTCCACATGCATCATGATTCATCTTTAGTAGAACCAATCATGTTTTGCTATAGCATATCCCTTCTAAGGTCCACCATCTTCAGAACAACATGCCTAACATGATTTACAAAAACGTGTGGTGAAAGTCCAAATCCAGAAGAATGAAAATCATGTTCCAAACTGGAATCAACCAACAAACCTCGTCCCTTAAAATGAGCTCTTTCAGCCAAAGCGGACACCATCTGATGAATTCGATCCCGTCGATTAACTACATGACCTCTGAAATGGAAACTTCAAAAATTAGACACATATTATAGTTTTTTAGGGTTTGAACATAAATATGTTTTGTTGTTTTATTTTCATCGGAAGATCGTTTCTTCATTGTGATAGTGTTCAGGCCAAAATTCCTTTCTAGAAAACTTATACAAATCTTGAAATATGGCGTAACAGAGAGATCAAAAGTTCTTTTTGAATCTTTGTGAGCTGCTGATTTATATTGTCAACTCCCATCATTTATATGAACTATGACTGAAACAAATAATGACAAATCCCAACTAAGAACACAACATATCATTGTAATTAATCGAAATCATATCAAACAAACCCAAATGAAATTCCAATCAATTGTTCATTTTGTTTAATTGAACAAATATCGAACCAAAATCATCATCACCAACCTAACTTATTACCTATTCGAAGAAAGAAGAGTGGAAAAGAAACTTACATAGGTTTGTCAAACCCAATGGAGGATGAAAGAGATCGGAGGAAAATGAGAAAAATGACAAAGGGGGAAAGGAGGAAGAAAGGCGATGGAAGAGAATTATCGACAGAGTCTTAAGGAAAAATATGGCAAAGGATTAACTAGTTTGTCGAATCCAGTCTTCGAAGTAGGAAGAAGACGTCGCAGAACTGTTCTTTCTTTTACAATTTATATTTTCATTAAATTATTATAATTTTGAGAACTGAGTTACTGGATTACGGGTTGGATAGTGGATACTATAAGTTGAATTTGTAAATATTGATATATACTATGGGTTTTTACACTTTTCAATCAGTTTTGATTTATAAAAAAATTGTTAAAAAAAATTACAAAACATAAGAGTGGTTCCTGTGATATTTTTAAGCAATTGATCCATGCTGTCTTCACCTCCACCATCGAAGCTACCACCATCTCTGACACCTACAAAACCGGTGGATTCAATGCTTTCTCCAACTCCATACCCAACACGCTCGTCAGCTCCGACACTGTCTCCACCTCCACACCCGACGCCTCCGATGATTTCTGATCCGAGTGATCCGACACGTCCACACTCGAAGGGCACATATTGAAGAACACTTTCCCTTCATTTGATGAGACTGGCAAGATTGACGAGACTAACTCAGGAGATAACTCTGTTCATGACGAGATTGTCGAGACTAATAAGACGAAGACGCTGACTGAATCAGAGCATAACTCCGCTAGTGTTGAGACTAACGAGACGACGACTCCGACATCTCCAAAATTGGCGGCTCTGACGCTTTCTGAGGAGACTGTCAAGACTGATAAGACGACGGGACAGAGATTGACGAGACTGCAACTCTGAAACCTTTGATAGAACGTAACTCCGAGTCAGAGCATAACTTTGTTCATCACGAGATTGAAGAGGAGGTTGACGATACTGCCGCGATGAAGCTGCAACCACCTGCCGAACCTCCAAAAGCACTGTCTGGGGGATTGTCCAAACTAACAAGACGGATCAGAGATTGACGAGACAACAACTCCGAAAGCTGCGATAGAACATAACTCGGGACGTAACTCGGAGTCAGAGAATAACCCCATTCGTGATGAGAATGAAGAGATTCTCGAGACTAATGTGACGAGGCTGAAACCACTTGTGGTAGCTCAAAAATCGCTGTCTGAGGAGATTGCCGAGACTAATAAGACGACGGGTCAGAGAGTTATGAGACTGCACCTTTGAAGCTACCACCAGCTCCGAAACCTCCGATTGAACGTAACTCAGGACACAACTCCGACTCAGAGCATAATTTGGAGTCAGAGTATAAGAGCACTATTATTGCAAGGTTATATACTATGGTTTCTAAAAAAAATTGATAACATAAAATATTGTATATTATTTTTTTATGCGAACAAATTTTTTAATACCTAGGAATACTCAACAAAAACTTCTAAGATCAGAAACTTTTGTTGAGTATTCCTAGATATTAGACACTCTTTTTACATAAAAAAATAATATACAATATTTTATGTTATTTTTTTTTCTTAGAAACCATGGTATAGAACCTTGCAATAATCATACTCTAACTCCGTTTGTGATGAGATTGAAGAGGAGGTTGACGAGACTGCCGTGATGACACTGCAACCACCTGCGGAACCTCCAAAAGCGCTGTTTAGGAAGATTTTCCAGACTAACAAGACAACGGGGTCACCAGCTCTGAAACCTCCGATTGAACCTAACTCGGGACCTAACTTGATGTGAGAGGATAACTCCGTTCGTGATGAGACTAATGGGACTAGGTTGCAACCACCTGTGGAAGCTCGAAAACCGGTAGCAAGTACTAACGAGATTGAAGAGATTGTCTAGACTAACGTAACGAGGCTGCCACCACCTCCGATAGCTATGATGACAACTCCGACAGCTATGCTGGCTCTGAAGATCCTGTGAGAAATAGATAGCATCTGGTGGCTTGGACAGACAGCTGCGACAAGTGGCTTTCGGCCACCTATGTTGCCTTTGACAGCTCCGACGCCTTTTTCTGTTGGTGAAGAAAGACTGAATAGGTGGAAGAGATTTTTTCAGAGGTGCCACAGAGTAATAACGATCTTGATCCCGTTTGCTCTACTTTTTGCTCTCCTCAAGTTCGTTTCGAAGGGGGTAAGACGCAACAGGGGTCCAGTGACTGTTGTTTATGTCCTGAGATTCATCTTAAAGGTTGTCAACGACTTTGAGATGAGGATAACATTTCCATTTCTCGCTTTGGCCATCACTTATGCTTCTCTCTATGGACTCTCGGCTGCTCTTGCCTTACCACATTCGGTTATGATAAATGATATCACTTCCATTCTTGTTGGGTTGGCTACAGTGTTTCTAGTGGTTTTTCTTATATGGCCGCTTTTATGCTACATTGGAGTTGGTGTATGGGTTGTTTTTCTCGCAGTAATGTCTATCAAGCTTTTCCTCGTGAACGTGAACATCTTGATCTTGTTGCATGCACTAATCGTGAACGTCTTGTTGTAAGCGCTGAAAGAGAAGAGAAAAGAATAATTTTGAAACTACCACACTTGGTGGAGAAGATATAAAATTTTAAAGAAAAGAATATGTAATGACTTTAATATTTATAATATAGTTAATAGGTTATGCAGTGAGACTATTACATGATATTAAGATAATTTAATCCTAAGTAAAGTTTCGATGAATCAGGAATAGATGCATTATTTACTTTTACAAAGAAATAGCGAGCCGTCTAGTCATAGGTCTTATCTGGAACCCCAGTTATACCTCTGTGTAATTGTCACCATTAACGTCTCACGAGTTTTCTTATTTAATGTAAAGTTCACCATCTTCTCTAAAAACCGGCAAGAAATGTTGACATTACACTCCTAGGCCAATGTCAAAGGTCCAATCATATTACAAATAGATCTCAAATATACGGGCCCGTGAAGGAGTTATCAACTGGTTCAGCAAGTCATCGAAATCCGCTTATAAATACTCTGATGTACTATTCACAAAATATATTCTGATTATAATCAATAAAGCTTAGGCAAATTATTCTCTCGATTACTCAAAGTGTAAAGTCTCAAAGAGATCGTCCAAAACAGCCCTCTTCCATCAAATCGTCTAACGCCGAGTTCATTAAAAATCTGTTCAGAAAAACTCCATAGAAGCTCAAAAAAACACTTATTAGACCATCTCCATCGGTAACATACTCATTTTAATATCTCATTTATTAACAAATATTATTTTAGTTTATATTTATTAAATAATTAAACTTTAATTCTGGTAAAAAGAATAAACCATTGACAAGTGGACATGTGTACTATAAGTCTCTAAAGGGTATGTTGAAGGCTCTCATTCTAGATACCGTTTGTAACTTCTCTCTTATTTTTCATTTTTTGTTCATTATTTAATTGTAGGGTATGTAAAAGAGAACCCCCAATGAAACTGTTTTTATTGGTCATGTTTCTAAAAATATTAAAATTTAATTATTTAGCTTTTGTAATTGGTCAGTTTTATTTTTTTTTTAATTAAAATTTAGTTATATAACTTTTTTTTCAAGAAGTTGCTCAAAGAAAACTAGCTAGCTATGATATGGAATTCTTTAGAGAGGCATGATGGCTAAAATTCCTGAATGTCAAATCCCTTTTCCCCATGGAAAAGGAGCCATCTTCACGATCCAGTACATAACGGTTTGGCCAAACATTGGCAAGAGACCGAGCAGATACATTAACTGGGTAACAGACTGTACGTACAGTTACGTGATGGCTGTATGTCTCAACTAATCCACTGACAAGTCTACATGAACTACTATGATCTAGACCTGGGAAAGAACAAGAAAAATGCAAAGAGAAGCTTCAAACAAGCTCAAGTCTGGTAATCTAAGTTCTTCAAAGACCATTTTAACAGACTTAGTAAGGATAAAATCAAATGGTTGCTCCAGAGAAATCACATCGATTGACTGACACATTAATTAATTACTAGTTTGAGATATAAGGTGATATAGTAAGTTATGGTATTTATACAATATATCCCGAATAGAGATACTCCTAAAACTCTATGCAAGAAAATCATGTTTCTTTAGTTCATTTTGAAGATAATTGAATCACAAAGAAACAAAACTTAACGTGAAATTCCAGTTTTTTAGAAACAAAAGTTGACAAAACCACAAAAATGATGAACTTGGTTGGTATGACAGACTGATTTTGATTCTATATGAACCAATTAAAGAACCTACAATTTTCTACATCTCATTAAAAAATACTCGATCTAACTCAACTCAAACAAAACTAGACCTCGTCGGTATATAGAATTTCGACCAACCACAGGTAAAAAACGAATTGTGTTTCTTGTCTTCATTTTGAAAACAATTGAATCCAAAAGGAAAAAACCAAAAGGAATAAAAAACATAACGTGCAATTACAATCAAATAGTCGTCAACGCTGTTCTGGCACATGAAAGAAAAAAATGGCTGTGACAAACTGACAATTCAATCATTTTGTAAGAAGTTATATTGTCTCACTTGTCGTCGTTGACCTAAAAATATTAGCGACATGTTCAGTCTTTCTCTATTTATTTTTTTGTTCAACAGTTCAGTCTTTCTCTATATATTTAACAAAATTCGTGGTTTGAACACTTCAAATTCCTCGTCAGTCTTATCTCCACCGTGAAACGTAGCACCACAATTCCAACCAGGTATGTCACTTTGTGTTGTCTAGTTTTTGTAGAATCATTAAAATATTTAACGTATCATATTGAAAATTTTCGAGTTGGTTAATTTAATTTTCGTTGATCTAGCATGGTGAAGTAACGGTAAGAGTATTTTAGCAGTCCGAGGATAACGAAATAATTAAAAAAAAAACAAAAAAGATAGAGAAAGTGGTAAACATAGTGGCACACAAATAAATTGAAATACCCTTTTTGGTAACACTGATTTTTATCGTTTTGTGATTTTAATATGTTTAGGTATTTGGGCAGTAATTTTCGTAGAGAAGAATTACATGTGGAAACTTTGAGATTAAATTTTAAGTTTTTTTCATTAACACGTATTAGCTCTGCAGGGGTTCTAGGGATCAAGGAGTAGGAAGCAATACAGCTGAAGAAGAGAAGGAGACTTCTTGACGGGAAAAATGGGAATTTCAAAACCATTCCCTGTATTTTCATTTCTTTTGATTTTGCCCCTATATTTTTCATTCAACACTATAACACCAACTTCTTCAGCTCCCCTTCAAGATCAGTTCATCATCTGTCTCCATGAAAACACAAATGTTTCTTTCCCACTCGAAGAAACGTTCTTTGTTCCTGCGAAAAACATTTCTATGTTCAGCGAAGTCCTTGAATCGACGGCTCAGAATCTCCGTTACTTAACAAAATCCATGCCTAAACCGGAGTTCATATTCAAACCGCTCGACGAGTCTCACGTCCAAGCTTCCGTCATCTGTTCCAAGAAACTAGGAATTCATCTTCGTTTCAGAAGCGGCGGTCACGACTACGAGGGTCTGTCTTATGTCTCAGAGATCCAAAAACCATTTATACTGATGGATCTTTCAAAGCTGAGACAGATCAACATTAATATGGAAGAAAACTGTGCATGGGCTCAAGCTGGTGCAACAATTGGTGAACTTTACTACAGGTATAAATAAATACAATAAATAATAACAAAAAACTAAATGTTTTTGACTTTATATTTGATCAAGAAACTGTTCTGTTACTTGTAGGATTGCAGAGAAGAGCAGCGTCCATGGGTTTCCAGCGGGTTTATGCTCGAGCTTAGGCGTAGGTGGGCATATAACAGGAGGTGCGTATGGCTCCATGATGAGAAAATACGGTCTTGGTGGAGATAACGTGTTAGACGCAAAGATAGTTGACGCCAATGGTAATGTACTCGACAGAGCCGCGATGGGTGAGGATATGTTTTGGGCGATTAGAGGAGCCGGTGGAGCTAGTTATGGTATAATTCTTGCATGGAAGATCAAGCTTGTTCCTGTTCCTAAGACCGTAACTGTCTTCACCGTTACCAAAACGTTACAACAAGACGTGGGCAACAAGATTATTTCGAAGTGGCAAGTGGTCGCTGACAAGCTTGTTGAAGAGTTATTCATCAGAGTGATCTTCAACGTAGCTGGGAACAGTGGAAACAAGACTGTCACGACGTCGTACAATGCTTTGTTTCTTGGCGATAAAGACACATTGCTCAAGGTTATGAAGAAAGGTTTCCCGGAGCTAGGGCTCACATCGAGCGATTGTGTCGAAATGAGCTGGATTGAATCCATTGTTTACATTTCTGGATTCCCGACCGGCACTCCTACGAGTGTTTTGCTTCAAGGGAAGTCGCCTTACCCAAAGACTAACTTCAAAGCCAAATCAGATTTCGTGAGAAACCCAATTTCCGAATCCGGACTGATCGGAATGTTCAAGAAGTTGCTCGAAGAAGACGCGCCGGCGATGATATGGAATCCTTACGGAGGAATGATGGCTAAAATCCCTGAGTGCCAAATCCCATTTCCGCATAGAAAAGGAGTTATATTCAAGATCCAGTACATAACGGTTTGGTCAAACAACGATAAGAGACCGAGCAGGCACATCAACTGGATAAGAGATATGTACAGTTATATGATGCCTTATGTCTCAAGCAATCCACGACAAGCGTACGTGAACTACCGTGATCTTGACCTGGGAAAGAATACGAAAAACGCAAAGAGGAGCTTCAAACAAGCTCAAGTATGGGGAGCAAAGTACTTCAAAGACAATTTTAACAGACTGGTGAGGATAAAATCAAAAGTTGATCCAGATAACTTCTTCAGACACGAACAGAGCATCCCAACTCTGCCCGTTTAAGTTAAGCTCATGATATTACCACAACTATATAATATAAAAATAAAGGTATGTATATTGCTTTTAGCTTAAGAACATGCAATAAAAACTACAAGAAATCTACAATGGTTTCTTCTGTATTTCTAAAAAATGTTCTAGCAATAACAATATAAAGACATGCATTTGATACTGTGTGCAACGTCAAATTCGAAAATTTGCTTCTTATGAAGAAGAACACACTTTAAAAATAACGTACCTGAAAAATGTTTGAAGAGGCACACATTCAATATGTATTATTTGTAGGACGTCTCCATTTCCAACCATGACATGGTCATCCCCATTATAGTCTTCAAATAGTTATGCAGATTAAGCGTCTGAAAACCACTCAGAATCAGTGTAATGATTACTATCAGAGATTTGCATATTAGTCATTTTGCATTTGTAATATCTATCACTTTGGTATGAAACATCAACAACGTTTGTAACAATTCATATGGCACAATGACCAACTAAGCCACAAATCTTACATACAGGCCGATTTGATAATCATAAAACTAATATTAATTGGTGTTGGAAGAAATCTGTTGGTGGTCCTCTATAGGCTCATATGCCATGGATAACCTAAGTAATCGGTTGTATTTAATTATGACATTGAAGACAAAATGAGTTATTATTTTTGTTTGGGAAGATTCATAAGATATTAATTGATCTTCAAAACCCGTCAGACGAGGAATAATATCTTTACAGGTAGGACGTGAATACTCATCCTTAGATTACTTCACTCTGATTTTGGCGATGGTGATAGAAGTAGCCTTTAAGACTTCTCTGTTTTAACTGGGCTCAAACTATTCATGCAGACCCATTTTTTCTAAGCTGATTTCATCTATTTTCTCTTGTTCCCATTTGATCTGATGTTGTTTTTGGTTTCCATTATAGCTTACTTGGGTTGACTACCTATGTTCTTCGGTTTACAAAAGGTTAACTCGACATACGTAATCTCGATCTGCGTTCATATTATCATGTCTGAACTATTTTGTCACGAAACCGCAGGTAATTGCCGATAGATCTTACTATTCTAGATGATTATTCCATTTTAATCAATTGAATCCTTATGAATATTTTTTGATAATTGCCTTTTTACTATTACAACTTAATGTGTATCTCTAAATTTGTAACTCTTTCTTTTACCATCCAGCTAACACAAACTCAACGAGTCAACGTTCTTGAAGACATGTGAAAAATTGGTTGTCACGTTCACGTAATCTCGTCAATAAGAAATGGTTGTCAGCCTGTCACACATCATGAGTTAAAATAATTACGAATATATAACGGCCGAATCATGAGTTATAATAATCACACCATTCTCTAAGCACGTTAGTTCACTCTCATTAATTAATCAAAACCATGCATAATCAATATAAATATTGCCAACCAAGAAACACATCCTACTTCCATCTTGAAGCCTAATTTTGTGTTTCAGTGTTAGGCTTCTCTGTTGCATATACTAAATGGCTGCAGGGATGGGAGTTTCAAAACTACTTCCTGTAGTTTCCTTTTTATCCCTATTTTTTTCATTCAGCACCATAACCACAACTTCTTCAACCTCTCTACAAGATGACTTTATCAACTGTCTCCAGAGAAACACAAATGTTGATTTCCCACTCGTCGAAACGTTCTTTGCCCCTGGGAGAAACGTCTCTATGTTTAAAGAAGTCCTTGAATCTACGGCTCAGAATCTACGGTTCTTGACAAATTCAATGCCTAAACCGGGATTCATATTCAACCCGATTGACGAGTCTCACGTCCAAGCTTCCATCATATGTTCCAAGAAACTCGGTATTCATCTCCGTGTCAGAAGCGGCGGTCACGACTACGAAGGTCTGTCTTACGTGTCAGAGATCGAAAAACCGTTTATATTGATGGATTTGTCAAAACTGCGACAGATCAACGTTAATATTAAAGACAACAGTGCTTGGGTTCAAGCTGGTGCCACAGTTGGTGAACTTTACTACAGGTATAAATTGATGGAACAAAGAGTAGAAGAATCTTTGATATTGTATATTTGATCAAGAAACTGTTCTGTTACCTGTAGGATTGCAGAGAAGAGCAAAGTCCATGGGTTTCCGGCTGGTTTGTGCTCGAGCTTAGGCATAGGAGGGCACATAACAGGCGGTGCGTATGGTTCCATGATGAGGAAATACGGTCTCGGTGGAGATAACGTGCTTGACGCAAAGATTGTTGATGCCAATGGTAACTTACTGGACAGAACCTCGATGGGTGAGGATATGTTTTGGGCGATTAGAGGAGGAGGTGGAGCGAGTTTTGGGATAATCCTATCATGGAAGATCAAACTTGTTCCTGTTCCTCAGACTGTAACCGTCTTCACCGTTACCAAAACGTTAGAGCAAGACGCTACAAGGATCCTTTCTAAGTGGCAAGTAGTCGCAGACAAGCTTGTTGAAGAGCTATTCATCAGAGTGATCTTCAACGTAGCTGGAAACAATGGAAACAAGACTGTGACGACGTCATACAATGCTCTGTTTCTTGGCAACAAAGACATGCTGATGAAAGTTATGGAGAAGAGCTTTCCGGAGCTAGGTCTAACAACAAAAGATTGTATTGAAATGAGCTGGATTGAATCCATTGTTTACATTTCTGGATTCCCTAGCCAAACGCCTACTAACGTTTTGCTTCAAGGGAAGTCTCCTTTCCCGAAGATCAACTTCAAAGCCAAGTCGGATTTCGTGAAGAACCCGATTCCCGAATCCGGGCTCATCGGGATGTTCAAGAGGTTGCTCAAAGAAGACTCCCCAATGATGATATGGAATCCTTACGGAGGAATGATGTCTGAAATCCCTGAGTCCCAAATCCCTTTTCCGCATAGAAAAGGTGTCATCTTCAAGATTCAGTACGTAACGAATTGGCTAGACAGCGACAAGAAACCGAGGAGGCACATCAAATGGATAAGAGATCTGTACAGTTACATGATGCCGTACGTCTCAAGCAATCCACGACAAGCCTACGTGAACTACCGTGACCTAGACCTGGGAAAGAACAAGAAAAACGCAAAGAAGAGCTTCAAACAAGCTCAAGTCTGGGGAGCAAAGTACTTCAAAGACAATTATAACAGATTGGTGAGGATAAAATCAAAGGTTGATCCAGAGAACTTCTTTAGACATGAGCAGAGCATCCCAACTCTTCCCGTTTGAAAATAATCTCATGATATTACCACAATTATATCAATCGAATAAGAATATTATTGAAGAAATCAAATTAAATGTTTTTCTGTATTTCCAGAAAATTTTCAACCTCTGATATAAAGGCTTCCTTCTTAGTACCCGATTTCTCAACCAAACCTAAGCTATAGAAGGCTTATTCTCGTTCTCAATCGATCAATTGTTAAACTCAGCATTTCTCTTCTTAATCTTATACTTGCAATACGGTGCCAACACGATGAGAGCCATTACTTGCGGATGTAAAGTTTTATATTGCCCTACCAACATAAAATTATGCTTTTTTTATAAATTTTATTTAAGATCATAAAATAATAATAATATTAAAATATATTAAACTTTTATAGAAAATCTCCAAACTTCATAAATTGAAAAAGATAACAAAAAAAAACAGTAAGAATAAAAAAAAATTATTATTGAAACATAATTCTTTTACATTTTTCAGTAAAATCTTAATTTTCTCAACTGATTAGGGATGAAAATTTGGTTATTCGGTTCATTTCAGGTTTTTTAGATTTTCGGTTTTATAAAAATGAATCTCATTCTTATACAATCATTCGATTCGGTCTGGTTTAAATTTTTTGAATTTTGGTTTTTTAGTATTTAAAAAAATATATTTCATTTTAAGATTAAATTATATTTTTATTTTGTTTCTAGATCAACTAAATATAATAAAAAATAAAATTAATTTATTGATTTTAGTTAAATATTATAGATTTAAGTATATTTTTTAAAAGGGTTTCCCTGATTTCTGTTTGATTTGGTTAGGAATCGATTAATTAGGTGTATAAATATTTATTCTATTTTGGAGTATTTTATAATTTGATTTACCGAAATAGTTCTTCATCACTTTCAATTTGGCTTTGACGTTCGAGGTATTGAAATTTCTAATCTCCGCGTTATGTTCTATTAAAGAAGGAGATTAAGGTTTCTATGTGGAACCAGAATGAAAAATGGTAAGGAGAGCACGGTATCGCTACTTCAAAGAATAAAGCCTCTTGAATAAGAAGATTTGTGGCCGTTTGTAGCTAATAAAGTGAGAATTTCAAAGAAACCAATCAACTCAATCTCCGGGACACAAAAAAAATAACAAAGTCCTGCAGTTTCTTTCTCATTTTACGGTCCGAACTTTTAGATTCGAACACATGCTCTGTTTTTTCTTGCACTTCAATAAAACAGAGCAAGATAATTAAACAAACTGTGAGTGGCTCATCATCATCATTACTTGTGTCTAAATTTTGGTTTTTCATTTCCATTATTGTTTAATTGTTAAAGAATTGGAAGCTAAAGAATTCATTAAAAAAATTAATGGAACTAGAACATCAAATGTCGACCATCTCTTAGTTTGTTAATTCTTATAGTGTTTCAGCCGTCCTTATAAAATCTGTGTGTATAAGCATATAGGTGGATATTCACCTAATTATTATTTAATATCTAAATAAATTTAGACTTTTTAGATTGGATTAGATTAGGTTGGGTCGAGTTGATTAAATTAGATTAGATTGATTAGATTAGGTTGGGTTTGGTTGATTAGATTGGTCATCCCTAAACCTCACCTCAATTTTTTTTAGATTTCAATTACTTCATCGGAGACTTTCATTTTCAACAGCTTGAACATACGTGATCAGACCGTTCCGAGTTGTGATAAGTCCTAGATTTCTAATTCTACCACGCAACGTAATTTGCTAAGTCAAGCGCACACAAAAGGGTCACAAGGTGGAATAAAGTCAAAGTTTTTTTTTCTTTTGAATATTGATAAAGTCAAGTTGTATCGTCGTTAACATGTAACTGTCACGTTGTATCGTCGTGAGACAAATAATCGTCGTCAATGTAAACATAACGACCGAATATTATTATAATCACACCATCAACTAGAATAAGGGATCTTGTTTGCTCCCAATATTTCTTATAAATTGCTTCATTGAAAAGAGAAGAACACTCGTACGTAAGTCGTAACATACATCCATTTTCATCTTGTCCTCGCAGATTATGCGTTTGGTTGCAAGGATGAGAGTTTCAAAATCCATCCTTTCGATTTCTTATATATCGTTTTTAGCTCTATTTTTTTCTTCCTACACAATAACACCAATTTTTTCAAACTCCATACAACAAGACTTCATCAAATGTCTCCACAAAAACACACATGTCGATTTTCCACTCGACGAAACGTTCTTCACTCCTGAAAGAAATGCCTCGATCTTTACCGACGTTCTTGAATCGACGGCTCAAAACTACCGATTCTTGACCAAGTCAACACCTAAACCAAGTTTCATCTTTAAACCAGTTCACGAATCTCACGTCCAAGCTTCCATCATATGTTCCAAAAGACTTGGAATTCATCTCCGTGTTAGAAGCGGCGGTCACGACTTTGAAGCCGTGTCTTATGTTTCACAGATCGAAATACCATTTGTATTGCTCGATTTGTCGAAATTGAGACAGATCAATGTTGATATTCAAGACAGCAGTGCTTGGGTTCAAGCTGGTGCCACACTTGGTGAGCTTTACTACAGGTAATTTAAACTACGTCTGCTTCAAAAGCCAATATCTGTGGTTGCCTTTATATATAATTTATTTTGTTACTAATAAGTCAAAATTGTATAGTAATACTTTCCAATTTCAAGTAAAATATTTATGGAGAATGGAAATGTTCAAATAATTTGGTTTAAAACAAGGTTAAGGGTGATTTGGAAACCATACATATACTTAGAAGGTCTATTCTACAATTTAAACTCGATTTTTCATGTTTAAAATTTTTAAAAATTTAAACATGAGAAATGGAGTTTAAATTCAAAATTTTAATAACAATACAAAAATCATTTGTGTGGATTCTAAAAAATTGGTGTTATAACTTCGTTTTTGTTTTAAATAACTTTTTCATGAAAATCCTTGAAAATTTTCAAATGATTCAGTATATAAATACTTTAGTTTTGAATAATATATATCATATGTAATGAAAGTATTCAAAGTCGCAGTTGTAACACACAGATTTAATAAACTAAAATCGATTCTAATAACATCAAAGTAATGACTAGTTTGCGCTGCACACAGAAATAAGAAACTAAACAAGTATCAGAAATTTTGATATTACGGTTTAGATGTTGGTATAAGTCAATTTGCTTAACACATGTTAAAAGCTTTTAACAAGAAATAGATAAATACATAGATTGTTGGTAATGTAGTTTTTTTTTTTTGAACCTATGGTTGTGTAGTTTTTTCTGAACTAATTTTCAAAACTATACAAAGTTATGTTTGAATGCCAACTGAAATTCATCTTGACCATCGGGTCACCAGACCAATCTTGGCCGGCTACAGATTAGTAAATTTAAATTGTTACAAATAAGAAACAACAATGTATTTGTGTGTCATGTTAATTATCTAGTGGTATGTATCCAAAGCTAACTTAAACGCAATAAGAATAAATAATTCACTCTTGGATATATTAGTTAACTGTATTTGTTTAACTGCAGAATTGCAGAGAAGAGCAAGATCCATGGGTTCCCAGCAGGTTTGTGCAATACCGTAGGCATAGGTGGATACATAACAGGAGGTGGATACGGTGCCTTGATGAGGAAGTATGGTCTTGGTGCTGATAATGTTCTAGATGCAAAGATCGTTGATGCTAATGGTAAAGTACTCGACAGAAGCTCGATGGGTGATGATTTGTTTTGGGCGATTAGAGGAGGCGGTGGAGGGAGTTTTGGGATAATTCTAGCATGGAAGGTCAAGCTTGTTCGTGTTCCTGAAACCCTAACGATCTTCAACGTTATCAAGACATTAGAACAAGACCCTAACTTCAAGATTCTTTCTAAGTGGCAACGAATTGCAGACAAGCTTGTTGAAGATCTCTTCATACGAGTGGTAATCAGAGCCAGTGGAAACGATGGAAATAAGACTGTGGCAACATCGTACAGAGGTCAGTTTCTTGGCGACAAAGGCACTTTGATTGAGATTATGAAGAGGGATTTTCCGGAGTTAGGACTAACCGAGAAGGATTGTACCGGAATGAGCTGGATCGAATCCATTGTCTTCAACGGTGAATTTCCGGCAAATACTTCTATTGAGGCTTTAATTCAAGTGAAGTCACCTTTGGTAAATCCCTCCTTCAAATCAAAGTCGGACATCGTGAAGAAACCTATTCCTCCTTTAGGGTTAAAAGGAATTTACAAGAGGATGATGCAAGAAGAGCCTGGTACTGGAACATTTCTTGCTTGGACTCCTTACGGTGGAATGATGGCTAAAATCTCTGAATCTGAGATCCCTTTCCCACATAGAAGCGGAACCATCTTCAAGATTCTCTATAACGGAGACACCGGGACGAACCCGAGTAGACACATTAACTGGATCAGAGATCTGTACAGTTTCATGACGCCTTATGTCTCAAGCAATCCAAGACAATCATATGTGAACTACAGAGATCTAGACCTGGGACAGAACACCAAAAACACGACATCTAACTTCAAAAACGCTCAAATCTGGGGAACTAAGTACTTCAAAGGCAATTTCGACAGATTGGTGAGGATTAAATCAAAGGTTGATCCACAAAACTTCTTCAGACACGAGCAGAGCATCCCAACTCTACCCGTTCAAATTAAGCTGAACTCATGATATAACCACAACTATTTATGTAAAATAAGAATAAAGGTATATTGCTTCTAGCTTAAGAACAACTAGAACCGAGCAATGATTCTTCTGTATTTTCAGAAACTGTTCTAGCTGATTATATAAAGGCATGCCTGTGGTACTTTGTTTCACCTCAACAGTCCTAATTCAAATATCTATATAATATCTTTGAATTCCTGGAACCCAATTAAGAAACTCGGAAATAATGGGGAAATATCATGCAAAAGAAATCCTTTTTCATGTGCAGTTTTTTACCACACAAATCATGCGCCACAAATCACAGTCACACAATCTTAAAGAAAGTCAACTTTTCCAAGATAAGTGAATAAATTAAATGCTGTCACCTCACAAAAAGATGTCTGCCATTTTCTGAAAATTTTAATAATGTAGATCTTTTGACGATCATGAGCACGCCATCTTTGAATACGCACTAAAGCCGAATGTTTACCGAAGTATAAATATGAACACGTTTCTTCAATGACAAAAAAAAAACGAAACAATAGACATTTATTTCAATCTTGTAGTCTAACTGTGTGTTTAGCTTCTCTCTTGCATGTACTATTATGCTAGCTGCAGTGATGGGAATGTCAAAACCACGTCCTGCAATTTCATGTATTTCGTTCGTAGCTCTATATTTCTCATTCTGCATAATAACACCAATCTCTTCAACCTCTCTACAAGATAATTTCATTAAATGTCTCCACCAAAACACAAATGTCGATTTTCCACTCGACAAAACGTTCTTCACTCCTCAAAGAAACGCCTCGGTCTTCATTCAAGTCCTTAAATCGACGGCTCAAAATCAACGGTACTTGACCAACTCAATGCCTAAACCGGAGTTCATATTTAAACCAGTTCATGAATCTCACGTCCAAGCTTCCATCGTTTGTTCCAAAAAACTACAAATTCATCTGCGTGTTAGAAGTGGCGGTCACGATTACGAAGGTGTTTCTTATGTCTCACAGATTGAGACATCGTTTATAATTATCGACCTGTCGATCTTGAGACAGATTGATGTTGATATCGAAGGCAATAGTGCTTGGGTTCAAGCTGGTGCTACAATTGGTGAACTTTACTACAGGTAATATAAGTCTCTTTTTGTTTCGAACACCAATTCATGCTTTACTTTATATATGAATTTTTTTATATACAAATATCACACTTTAAAATAGTGAGTGAATGAGTTCAATTGATTTGAAATCTAATAGAAATGTGGTGTTACAAGCCAAAAAAATAAAATAATAAATCTTGTGTTATTGGATAACTAATTTAAAGACCATTCAAAAACTTGTGTGACTCGTTTAATGAGTTTTTGAAACATTAATTAATATATGATGCTATTGGATAGTCAATTTCATACTAGATTTTTATTCACATGAAATGTTTCGAGTTAAGACTCACAAAAAGTCAAAAATAACGGTGAACTATGTTATTTTCAATCTGTTCTCTAGATGATAATTACATGTCTGATATCAAAATCAATATTGTCAAAAATCACAACATGAGTAAGCAGTGTTTTGGATTTTTCCTTTTTTTTGGTCAAACAAGCAGTGTTTGACTATTGAATCTTTGGTTTGTCAACTATAGAATTGCAGAGAAGAGCAAGATTCATGGATGTCCTGCAGGTGTGTACCCGAGCTTAGGCATAGGTGGGCATATAACAGGTGGTGCGTACGGTTCCTTGATGAGGAAGTATGGTCTTGCTGCAGATAATGTTCTAGACGCAATGATCGTTGATGCTAATGGCAAATTACTCGACAGAGCCGCCATGGGAGAGGATCTATTTTGGGCGATTAGAGGAGGCGCTGGAGGGAGTTTTGGGATAATTTTATCATGGAAGATCAAGCTTGTTCCTGTTCCTCAAACCGTAACTGTCTTCACGGTCACCAAAACATTAGACCAAGACGCAGGATTCAAGATTCTTTCAAAGTGGCAAAAGGTTGCTGATAAATTTGTTGAAGAACTCTTCTTACGAGTGTTCTTCACCATAGCTGGAAACAATGGAAACAAGACTGTGGCATTTTCGTACACTGGTCAGTTCCTTGGTGAGAAAGGCACTTTGATGGGAGTAATGCACAAGGACTTTCCAGAACTAGGTCTAACTCAGAAGGACTGTCTAGAGATGAGCTGGATCGAATCAATTGTTTACTTTTCTGGATTTCCAACTAGCCCCCTTCCTCCTCCTGAGATTTTGCTTCAAGCGAAGTCACCTATCGGAGAGGTTTACTTCAAAGCGAAATCGGACTTCGTTAAAGAACCTATTCGTATTTTCGGTCTTAAAGGGATGATCAAGAAGTTTCTTGAAGAAGACGCGGCGTTAATGATTTGGACTCCTTACGGTGGAATGATGGAGAAAATCCCTGAATCTTCGATCCCGTTTCCGCATAGAAGCGGAACCATCTTCATGATCCAATACTACAGGAGCTGGTCAGACACCGAGAAGAGACCAGACTTACGTATCAAATGGATTAGAGAGTTCTACAGTTACATGACGCCGTATGTTTCAAGCAATCCAAGACAAGCATATGTGAACTACAGAGATCTAGACTTGGGACAGAACACCAACAACTTAAAGACAAGCTTATCTCAAGTCTGGGGAGAAAATTACTTCAAAAACAATTTCAACAGATTGGTGAAGATTAAAACAAAGGTTGATCCAAAGAACTTCTTCAGGCACGAACAAAGTATCCCACCTCTTTACGTAAGCTAAGCTGATGATATTTACAAGGGTTAACAATATTCAAATAAGTGTAAAGTTGAGCAATATAATGAACTCGAAGAAATCGAACAATGCTTCTTCTTTATTCATTTCTTTCTTTTTGAAAAATCTTGACTAGCTACGATATACAAACAACATGGCTGTACGTACGCCTCTGATTTTTGTTTCCCTCTAAGGGTAATAATGTAAATTCACTAAAACGTTTTATTAATCAAACCAACATTGGTGACATGAACCAAATAGTTGAGTGTCAATAACCGAAAACAAACCAAATTAACGTAATCAGGATCCGACGGTGACGGATCTGATCTCGGTTCTGGAGGCACGTGATCGTTTCCGTTATCCCCACTGTAACAACCTATCTCCTCCACCGCCGTTACGGCTAGAGTTTGTGGTGAGGAATCCTTTGGGGGGGGACTGCGTCGAGATTAGAGCTAGTACTCTTGCCATTGAAAAACTAAGGTATGTTTCGTGATTTGAGTTGGGTTTATCGAAAGGCAAAACCTTTATACAATTCATTTGCTTCTTCTTGGGTTATACTGACACAGTCGATTGTAAGAAAGTGTCGATTTTGGTGTCTTGGAAATAAAAAACTGAGTCTTTGAGTTAACATCGAAATGGTATTTTATAGTAAGAGTCAAGATGACTACTTTTGTTGGCTTTCTTGTGTCTTGAAATCGAAACTGAGTCTTTGTGGTAATATTGAAATCGTAATTCAAGTCGGAATTGGGTTCATCCTCCTTTTGTCTGTGATTTTGAGTTGAGAATGACATAGATTGATTATGTGTACAGTTGGTGTCTGAAGCTCACTGTAATAATAAGACCAAACCATGTCTTTTTTTTGTTGACAAATGATTTTGAATTGTAGTTTGGCTTTCTTCTCAACTTTTTTTTTATACGTCTTTCCGTTACACATCACAGAGAAAGAGACTTTCTTTGAAATGTATCAGATATCGGAAGTGCGGACGGAGAAGTTGTAGTTTTGGAATAGGTCCTGAAGAAAAATGGGACAAGGATCATGCTCTGAAGAAGATTGCTTCGACTTGTTGAATCAGTTCGAGCTTGTTCTTGAATCTGACCCTCTCATGTCAGTATAAAATCTTCTTTTGTTTGATTTTGTTTTTGTAGACTATTTCCTATGACATAGCTATGCTGGGGATTGAATTGGCTTTGTTCTTGTCCTTAATTTTCTCTGGTGATTGAGTTTGCATTTCCTCATTCAGCTTAGACATTCTCTTTCTATTATGCTTCCTCTTACTTTGTTTCTTTTTCTCTGTGATTTAAGTGATGAAGTTGGGTTTATTCACCCCTCACAGTTCACGATGCTGGATAAAGAAGCAGGATCCTCCAGTGAGGTTCAGCTCAGTACCGGGACCTCAACAAGTTTCTGGAATCAAGATCATAAATTGGGAATATCAACCGATATACTTATTCAATTATGTAAAGCTGCAAAGCATGCTTTTCTGACTACATTTAAGGAGTACAAGTGCCATGAAGACGCATCTTTTGAGTCCCCAACCAAAAATATCTCCTCATCTGGGGTCTCTTGTTCCTTTTCTACTCTTGAGAGCAAAGTCATGAAACATAGCCAAGCTATTTTGCTATTAAGCTCAGACTTTGGAACCGCATGGAACGCCAGGTACTTAGAAGTGAAGTTAATTTTTATTTGTTTCCTAATGTTTTGCTTCTTTATCTAACAACCATCATCGTGTCGGTAGGAAGTTGATCTTGACGAAACAAAACCAACTCTGGGCGGCATTCACGGAAGAACTTCGTCTTTCTAGGCTTGTTCTTTCGAATTGTCCAAAGAGTGAGGCAACATGGAGCCATAGGTGGTTGTTTTATGTCATCTTTTCTTCTGTTATTCAAATACGTCCTGTGTCATCATAACTAGTGAAGAACAAGAAACCTCTCCAATTAGAATCAGTGTTGCTCATACTATATTTTGTTTTTTTTAATTGTAACAGAAGGTGGGTAATCAAGATGATATCTCGGAGTGTTACCACACCACAAGAGATTATCACCAAAGAGTCTGAGCTAGTGGAATCAATCGGCGAGGTTTAGATCAGTTCTAGAGTTTATGCTTTATATGAAGGTCCATCATTGAATAAATATTGGTTTCTCCTAATCTTCACCAACCTGTTGATCATCAAAGTCCATCACTCTATGCAATTCCTACCGATATGCACTTATTCTGCTTCTAAAATTAACTGGCTTTTAATCAGTTACTTGCCTTTTGCAGAGATCAAAAATGAACTACCGTGCATGGTATCACCGTTGCTGGTTGGTTTCCTACATGACAATGGAGCAGGTATTCTCTATAATTTCTTCAGATTTCCAGATCTTTTGAACATATATGGTCTGAACTTGTTACCTGAACTATTGAACACTATATACGTTGTTTGTTTTAGGTGCTACAAGAGTTGGACAAATCTAAAAGGTGGGCAGGGCTGCATGTAGCCGATAGTTCTTGCTTCCATTATCGCAGAGTAAGAGCCGCGTTTATAATGATTGCAATTGTGGTAAAGCGAGAGTATACATGAATGTAGTAACAATGCGATCACGAACTTAATGCAAGTTATGTTAGGTCCTGTACGTATGAAGTATACAACCAACATTCTCTATAGAATCTGGTCAAGTTTTCCATGCAGCTCACAACCAATTTTTTTTCCTTTGATGCATTAATGAGCAGCGGCTGATGCTCAGGGTTTTGGAACCACTTAAGGTGAAAGGAAGCAATGCTAGTAATAAAACTGAGGCACAGAAAATCTGGATGGTACGCTTTGTGTTTCTTATTTTTCACTTCTGCTGAAAATGAGAATGCCTCTAAAAATCTCTTATCAATAATGTGACAGGAAGAGCTCGATTGGAACAAAGAGTTGGTAGAACGTTACTTGGGTCGAGAGGTATGATCATCTCTGATCTTCAACAAAACAATCAGAGTAGACATGAGCACCAAAATCTTTATTGTATGATCAAGAATATAGTTGTTGTGAACATTTTGTTGTCGTGCTACTATGGAGATGACCGAATTAGTTTAACTTATTTTGTGGTGCTGCACTTTTTCTCTCAGGCACTATGGCTTCACCGGCGATTCCTCTCTCTTAATTGGATAATGGATTTGGGACGCAATCATTCATCTGAAACCGGACAGGGTATCGTCATGAATGAAGAAATGGTCATCTTCATTGGTAATGAGATCCATCTTCTAGAATCTTCAGTGACCGTTCGGGATACCAAATTTGAAGATTTTCAAGCTCAAGCGCTGCATGCTGCTGTCTACATATTATGGCTGACAAAGGTAAAGTATTGGTCTCTTCTTGTCCAAATAAACTCCACCAAAATAGATTTGAGAAGTTAACCTTTGATGATGATTCATTGATTTCTAAGGTCTGGTATGTATTTGTTGATGAGCAGCATATTCCAGAATTGTGGAGAATGCTTGAGGAGAAGATTGGAACAGAGAAACTCAAGTCTATACTGAACACAGTTGCTCAAGAGAGACCCTCCTCGCTTTTGCACCAAATAAATATTTTTGCATCTGAAACGTAACATCGATTATCGATCAATGTGTTAAGTGATACTGTTAAGGTCTCAATATTAATGTCTATTTACTGGAAATAAAAGTTTATTTAATAACTCTGATGTCCACATAAACGTTAAAAAAACATGTAGAGATTTCGTCTCACAAATACAATATTTTAAGTCGCATGAGTCTCTGAATGTTTACGACTTTACGTCACATGAAAATGTGTTTTTGCTTATTTTGCTTTACTACCAATTTACTATGAGTTACTTAACTCGCAATATCTTTTAAAACTTTTAGGTGGCTTTGTTTAGTGTTTGAATTCAAGAGAAAGAGGGTTAAGCCCCTGTCCTAAACCAAAAGATGAAATAGAGAACATATAGGTACCCCTCTTTATCTTTGCATACTTTTTTTTTTTTTTTTTTGCTAAAATGTAAATATTCATTGAAAATAAAAAAGTTCAGGTATTACAAATGAATTAGTCAGTTGCTAAACCTATAAAACTTGATCCCATGGCAAAAAAGATAAAAACATGGAAACAAAAACAATCGGTACTTTGATTCTTTAGCGTGGGAGCATCAGTATCAAAAAAAGTAGCGATAAAGAACTTATAGACCCGTGGAGAAGAAAAACCGAGAGATGATAAAAAAGAGAGAACAAGAAGGTAGACTGCAGAGACGTTTACTTCGCGGATAAGAAGCTGTTTCATCCGGCAGCCCGAGAAAAAGCCATTCCTCAATGAAGGTAAGAGAGGCCCGATCAGAGACTGTCCTCAAGGTCTAATAATCAGCGCTCAATTAACACAAATAGATCCGGCACAAAAATGGGACTACACTAACAAACGGAGCTTAATAGCACTTGCTCACTCTACCAAGATCCCTCCCAATGTCGGCTAGCACAGAGACAAGAGCATCACCACTCCGAAGCCTTACTACCTCCTCCTACAACTAAGCTAGCGCATACACAGAACTAATTCCAAAGAACCTCAAAAGAACCAAACAAACAGCACATCTCCACTCCAACCAAAAACTAAAGCAAAAGACCTGGTCCTCTAACAAAAGCCAGAGGAGGTGAGACCAAAGGCCGGCCAGAGGCCCGGAGAGGAGCTACCTGAGACAGAGCATACACCACCACCTCGCAAATGTAGCTACCAAACTCCTCAGACCACAACCACCACCACACCAGGACAGGAGAAGCCTTACCAATAGAAGACGCAAAGCCGCATAAGAGAAGCTAGAAAATTTTCCGGTTGGAAAAGGAAGGAAGCATCGTAGCCGTCGCTAACCAACTCTGAACCACCGAAACCCTTCGAATACTCAAGACGGAAACCAACACAGCAACGGCAGCTAAAGCCAGAAGAAGATGCCTTCGCGAAGAGATAGTGATTAAAGCGACCGAGCCATCTGCAAACCACGAGCAGGACAGATCGGTGCTGAGAACCACCATCACATCTCCACCTTGCCGAGAAAAACCATGATATGATAATGTTTTTAAATGTCCTTTTGCGTTTAAGCAAGGATAATGAATCAAATTTGAAAGTGTCATCAAATTTTTAACATAATTGAATGGGATATGTGATTTCCCTGATGAAATCATGATATGATAATGTTTTAAAATGTCCTTTTGCGTTTAAGCAAGGATAATAAAAACAAGGATTAGTTTGCTTTTCTAATTTTCTAGCTTTCTATCAAAAGATAAGCTAAACCAAAGTCAACATTTTCAAGTCACGTGAAAAATGGTTGTCACGTCATTATTATGAATATGATCTCATATCATGATCTCTATATTTATATATATAAACCCAATTACTTCATTGACAATCTCACTTTATATATACATAATTACATATTATCCATTTCCATCTTGTCCTTCGAGTTTCTCTCGCATTGGATGGGAAATTCAATGGCACTCCCAGCATTTTTGTTTTTAGCTCTATATTTTTCTTTCTACACAATAACACCAATTTCATCAACCTCTCTACAAGATGACTTCATCAACTGTCTCTACGAAAACACAAATGTCGCTTTTCCACTCGTCGAAACGTACTTCACACCTGAAAGAAACGCCTCAGTCTTCAACGAAGTCCTTGAATCAAAAGCTCAGAATAAACGGTACTTGACAAAGTCAATGCCTAAACCAGGATTCATATTCAAACCAGTTCACGAGTCTCACGTCCAAGCTTCCATCATATGTTCCAAGAAACTCGAAATTCATTTCCGTGTTAGAAGCGGCGGTCACGATTACGAGGGTTTGTCTTATGTTTCACAGATTGAAACACAATTTATATTAATCGATCTGTCGAAACTAAGGCAGATCGATGTTGATATTGAAGATAATAGTGCTTGGGTTCAAGCTGGTGCTACAATTGGTGATCTCTACTACAGGTACTATATATTGGTTCAGTTATGCGTTTACTAAAAAGAATATTTCTATAAAAAAAGAAATACACTTGGGATATATTGAACTTCTTTAGCTTTTCATAAGATATTTGTGCAAAATATAAAACGGGAAACGCTGGACGAATTTTTTTGCTTGAGATGATAAATGATAGGGATAGAGCTTTTAGGTACACATTACAAACCAAACTATAGTTGCCTTCAGTGCGATATTTAGCGGACGTCACAGGGCTGTTTGCGTACAAATGCATATATGACATGATATGTATGAGAGATACCATCAAATAGTACAAACAAAATTAGTTGTTATTCCAAACCTACCACGAGTTTAATATTCTAAACAGTAGCATAAATTATTTTGTGAAAATCCTTGTTTACATTATATTAATTAAAAATAAAATATAAAACATTAAATTTGGATTCTCCAAATCTTATACTGTTAGCTATATCAAAATCTTTTTGCTAGTGAAGTCTTTTAGTAGAGCATTTTAAAACAGTTGCTACCTTGGAACACTATTTTTGAGAATTAACCTACCCGTGTTTTCCTTTTTCTTTGTCAAAGTACCCTTCCTATATGTTTATAATTGTATCTTTTTAGATAAGCTATGTGACCTATGTCCAGGCCAGGGGCGGATCTAGAAATGTTTTTTATATGGGGTACAAATAATTTACAAAATTTTAATATAATAAAAATTAATTAAAATAAATAATTATATAATGTATTTAAATTTTTGAAGTTAAAAAGCTATTTAATAAAACTATTTCTATTGATATAAATTTTTTTATATATACATATAAACATGAAAATGACATTTTAAATAATATATATATATATATTATAGTAAAATAATTTTATATTGAAAATTATTTGA